>CAIGQQ010003610.1:7457866-7475918 GCA_903798035.1 Danio albolineatus | reverse complement strand
GATAAAATGTTGGTTTATATTTAGATATATAAAAAATATATGTGTATAATACAAATTTTACATTTGAATATGATGTAACTACTTTGATGTAACTTTTTTATATATAGTTTTGGCTTCTATGAATGTGTTTATCACATATACATAATAAATATATATAACACACACACATATTATGTCAAAACAAACTTTTATTTTGGATGTGATTAATCACGATTAATTCTTGGACAGCCCTAATATATATATATATATATATATATATATATATATATATATATATAAAATTTATTCCAATGATTTTTTTTATAATCAGTGGCTTTAAATGATCACGTTTAAGTGACAGCCTTATTTTCTGAACATCAGCTAAAGTCATCCGCATCCCCCAAGGGCTGGGGATTTACATGGCATGAGCTGAGGGAGATGTTTAACAGAGATAGAGTCTCACGCAGTAAATCAGTGCTCTCTGTGCTGCCAAAACACAACTACACCAACGTTACTTGCGTTTAGAGCTTCGGCTTAACTGCTCCAAATGGGAACCTAAGAGGTTCGTTTACAACCCTAGTGTAAACCAACCTGTCCTGTGGGCATTAAGATGTGGCTTCAGCTCTCTGAGGCCTGGAGAAACTGAGGCTTGTGAAGAAGGGGATGTTTGTTTAATCAGAGCTGCGTTTGGCTGGAGGAATTGCTCTCTGGCACTGCAGTGCAGACTGCTTATGTCAGCCTGGCTTTAGCACGTCACCACAGGGGATGAAGTTCTCTTGTCAAGTACATGCACTCAGATTCTAGCTAGGATTATGGGCCTGGCAGGTAGGGTAGGTGATATGACAGTAAAAATTCTTTGAATAATAAAAAAATGCTACAGTATTCCTACAAACCATAACTACTGTATACAATCTGGAATCAAATTGTCTTATGAAGAGAACCTTAGGTATGATTAACTGTAAGTACTGTTGGGGCGAAATACTGTCCCAAACCTGGCCCTCATGATAGGGAAACATCTTCAGAATAGAAAAAAAAAGCCAAACCTGACTGTTTATGGAATTTGCTGTGCGATACTGTCTACTGGCCTATTGATTAACTGTAATAAATTGTAGTTAGAGATGCAATTAAATTAAAATGCTGTGCCGAAACAGATAATTGTGGACACGTTTGTCGAAAAAAGAATCTAAAAAGAAGTTTTAGAATATTTTTTTTTCTTAAAGAGCAAAGCTCATCCATTCATTTTCTTTTCGGCTTAGTCCCTTTATTAATCTGGGGTTGCCACAGCGGAATGAACCGCCAACTTATCCAGCATATGTTTTATGCAGCAGATGCCCTTCCAGCTGCAACCCATCACTGGGAAACCCATACACACTCATTCACACACATACACTACGGACAATTTAGCTTACCCAATTCACCTATACCATGTCTTTGGACTTGTGGGGGAAACCGGAACACCCGGAGGAAACCCACATGAACACAGGGAGAACATGCAAATTCCACACAGAAATGCCAACTGACCCAACCGGGGCTCGAACCAGCGATCTTCTTGCTGTGAGGTGACAGCGCTGCCTACTGTGCCACTGCGCTGCCCTTAAAGAACGAAATTGTGTAATAATTTTAAAATGTAACCGAATAAATATGCTCATTAAAACAAAATATAAGCAAATAAAATTTTATTGACAGTGAATGAATTGAGAGGCGTCATTTTACCTAAATGTCTTGTCGGCATGTTATTTAAGCAGACTTTGTTTTTCCTATGAGCATCTGTGGCTCATGCCGATATATGTACATGAGCAAAATAACCACAGAGCAGAATATTGAGCTATTTTGACGTCATCCTGTCAATCACACTAAGTAACTATCATAAGAATCAATAACTTCTGAATAATGCCTCATCCAACTGTGCTGGACTTCTGAAGCAATTTCCAACTTTTTCTTTATGGCAAATCTCCTGCCAAAATGACAGTGACTTCTTTGTTTACAGGTTTGTGGGCTTTCGTTTGGATGTTGTCATGTGATTTTGTGTTTGGATGGTAAAGGCTATCATTTCATACAGTTTAGATTACAGAGAGCATTTTTTTGAGTGTAGCTAGTCCATTTAAATGTACAAACTCTAAGCTTACTGTAGATGTATTTCCATGTCTGTGAGGCAACTATTTGTTTGTAGACCCCAGTAGGTTGTGATGAAGCTGCAGAAACTGTAGTAAAAACACATCTGGACTGAACGCCTCCCCTAAGAGGCTATAGTGGTCCATAATTGACTTCTTTAGTAGAATGCAGGTCTTCGTTTGCTAGAACAGACATGTTGACTGTTACTTACTCCCTGTTCAAACTATTCAAGTCACATGTTTTGTGTATTCTATAGCCTTTGTTAAGTGTGCACTCTGCCGATCTTGCATTTTGGTTGCATTGGCAACAAACTATTTAAAATGAAACAAGCCATTGGGCTCTATTTTAACAATCTAGGCTCAAAGACTAAATCGCATGGTGCAAAAGAATTAAGGGTGTGTCCGAATCCACTTTTGCTATTTGCAGGATTGGAAAAATACAGTCTGCGTCCTGGTGCATGGTCTAACAGCGTTGTGCTTATTCTCTTATGAAGTTATGAGTGTGTTTTGAGCATAACGTGCATTAAACCAAATTTAATGTCTTACATTCCCTTTACGAGTCAGTTGCGTCAAACCATAGTGCATTTGCTATTTACATGGCAGACTTTGTAAGTGGAAAAGTTGAACACTTCACTAGTGAGAAAACAGTTAAATCGACCATCTGCGGGGCGAGGATAAAGAACGAGCCTCCTCCATTCAGCCTCTCTACTTTCTCTTTATTTCTACTCTTTACTTCTTTACTTTTGTGGAGTAAGGAAACCGTGTTGTACACTCTCCACTGAAGACATCCATTAGTCTACATATTTAATTTTGTTTGTTAAGCGCAAAGATTTGTTTCAAAATTATTTCTAAATTTAGCTCTAATTTCCAGCAAATGAATAAATGAACATTAATAATGAAGTATGGTCAAAAAAGTTATGTCAAAACACATATCCTGTTTTTATGCCCCATATGATGATGCAGACGTCAACAAAATTCGACAGATGCACAAATCTAAACTTGTTTTCATTAAACTAATTTAAGTGCAAATTGAATTAACTGAAAAAAGCCCCCTGAGATGAAGGCATGTAGGCAGTGGTTTTAATATTTGTGTAGAAAAAAAAATCATTTTTGTAACATTTTAAACCCTTTTTTTCATATGTAAAGATATTTGTGTATTGCTGTACATCCTGTGTGTATTAAGCAATATGTTAGCTTGGACCCACATAGGTGCATGATTGACACTCTCTGCGCTGGACTTTTGGACCAGCTTTTAGTTGGTCAATGGCATGGTCTATTTTAGTTCCTCAAAATAGCAATGCACCAACAATGTGCCTTAACACACCTCCTTTATAGAATGGCACACCCATGAATCCACAGAGTGGCTCAAATAGATTTGCTATTTAAACAACGTGGTGCAAAACGTGAAAATTAAGGTTGCGTTGGTCTGAAAAATAGCAACAAATTGTGCCAAGCACATCTTGTGCCTTATTGCACAGAGTGTATGATAGGGCCCATTGAAATGAATGGGTTTCATAGCACAGCGCTTTCTATGTCAAGTGTGAAAGCTGCTTATTGCTGTGCAGTGACTACTGCTGTAGGGAGAGTGAAACCAGTTTGGGGCAGTATAGACTTTTTTCAGTGTAATATTTTCAGTGTTTTTCTGTTTCTGTGAAAATTGCATTTTCAGTTTTCAGCAAAAAGAGAACAATGAAAATGTGATGCATCCCTAATTGTAATTTTAACTAAAGGGCTGTTCTAAAAGGTCGATCACAGCGAATGCGCTTTTCCATTCTGAGAACATGATGCGCACCACACTGCCTTTTTTTTGCCTTTAAGGAAAAAAGTAGTATACTGCACTTTTAATGTTGCTAGACAAGAACAAATCAGCGGTGTGTTGTTTGCCATCATTGCTGTTGATATTGTCATAATTGTAAAATTTTATAATATTGAGCTCCGGGTGCCCTGAAAACATCAACCACAAGTCTCTCCTCCATTTTCAAAAAGTCTCCATATTTGTCTTGACAACACAAACACTGTTGTCACCTCAGTGGAAACCCCACCTCTGCTCTCATTTGATTTAGGAATGAAAAAGACGCAACTGATGTCGTGTGCTTTTTCCACTGGGAGTAGACTTTTTCCAACTGCAGGTTCACAGCACACAGTGACAAAAATGCAAGGCGCAGCAGGGGTTAAAATGCGAGGTTCACAGGCTACATAAGCAGCATGCAAAACGAGTCATTAGTAAACCATTCAGAAAAGCCGCCTCTCAATGCAAAAAAGCGCTTTCGGTGTGATCAAGGCCTAAAAGTGTTGGACTCCAGGCTCGCTCTTCTCTTCTTCATTTCTGTAATTATGGTCAGGTCAGTGAGGGCTCCTCTGGGTGCCATCTTTATGTGGTGAGGAATGTAGATCTGCTGAGAGGTTGGCAGCAGGTCTTTTCTGTCTCTCCCTTGAGGGACGGTCGGTGACGGCAGCGGCTCTGATTTCAGGACGTTTGTGCGCAGAATGGCATGGCGAGCTCATGGGAAAATGTTTGAGGTTGACCTTCCTCTGTGCTTGTGTGGCTGGGGCAATGACGGCCCGCCGGCTGCCTGTGCCAGCGACTCACTGTGGCCACCGCTAGTGACGAGGAGAAACTTCCCCTTTGCTTTTCTCCAGGACTTTTCTCATGCACCCTTGCCTTGCAGGAAGACTTCTTGAAAAACTCAAAAGTTAAACTTCCAGGGTTTGTTTAGTTTCGCAGTCACTAATCTGACATGGGTGGGTTCACTGTGAGCTATGAAAAGCCTCAGTGGCTCTAGATTTGGAAAACAGGACTCACAGAAAAGGGGTGGAGATGGATTCCCTGAGGAACTTTTGGGCTGGGTAGATGGAGCAGCATGATACTTTGTGTGCTAAGGGAGTGTTTTATTTTTATTTTTTGCTTTGGTTTGGTTTTTACATTTATTAGGTAAATTACATTTATTATAATAAATTATTATTTATTATTATAAAATTGTATAATATTGTACAATTTATTTATTCATTCATTTTCCTTCGGCTTAGTCCCTTAGTCCCTTAGGGGTCACCACTGCCAACTATTCAAGCATATGTTTTACTCAGCAGATGCCCTTCCAGCTGTAACCCAGTACTGGGAAACACGCATACACTCTCCTTTACACGCACACACACTCATACACTACGGCCAGTTTAATTCATACAATTCACCTATACTGCATGTCTTTGGACTGTGGGGGAAACCGGCGCACCCGGAGGAAACCCACGCCAACAAGGGCAAACTCCACACAGAAATGCCAACTTGCCTAGCCTGCCCTTTATTAATCCGGGGTCACCACAGCAGAATGAACCGCCAACTTATCCTGCATTTGTTTCACGCAGTGGATGCTCTTCCAGCCGCAACCCATCTCTGGGAAACATCCATATACACTCATTCACACTCATACACTACGGACAATTTTAGCCAACCCAGTTCACCTATACCGCATGTCTTTGGACTAGGGGAAACCGGAGAACCCAGAGGAAACCCACACCAACAAGGGAAACTCCACACAGAAATGCCAACTTGCCCAGCCTGCTCTCGAACCAGCGACCTTGCTGTGAGGCGACAGTGCTAACCACTGAGCTACCGTGCCACCAATTATTATTGTTATTATTATTATTATTATTATTAGTAGTAGTAGTAGTAGTAGTATTGTTGGTGGTAGTAGTATTAGTAGTGGTATTAGTAGTTGTTGTTGTGGTAGTTGTATAGCATTAGTATTAGTCAGTGTTATTTGGTATCTTTGAGATGCTGTTGTTTAAATTTATTTAGTTTTAGTCAACTTGTATTTACATAAAGATAATAATATTTATATAGTGATGTACATATGCTTAATTATAATCTGCATATTTACTATTATTATGACTATTATTAGTGGTAGTAATCAGTTATTTTTAATTTATTTCAAGTTATTGTAGCACAACTGAGGAATTATATTTATTTCTTAATTAGATTTAATTGTATATTTGCCAGTTTCATTGTTGTGCATCAGCTCCCTGTATTTTGACTCCCCTCCACATGTACTGTACATACAGCTTGTGTTTGTTTTATATTCAACTTTTATATTAATATTATTAACTAAATTAAACTAAATAAAGGCTATGTGCTAAAATAAAACAAGTTTATGTTTTTGTATATTTTTTGTGTGTGTACAATTGAAGTCAAAATTATCATTATTCTTTTTCTTTTTCAAATATTTCCCAAATGATGTTTAGCAGAGCGAGGAGTTTTTCACAGTATTTCCTATAATATTTTTTCTTCTGTATAAAGTCTCATTTGTTTTATTTCGGCTAGGATAAAAGCAGTTTTAATTTTTTAAAACCATTTTAAGATCAATATTATCACCCCCTTTAAGCATAATTTTTTTTCAGTTGTCTACAGAACAAACCACTGTTATACAATGACTTGCCTAATTACCCTAGTTAAGCCTTTAAATGGGACTTTAGGCTAAAAATAATATGTGCTGTCATATTGAATATTGAAATTAGTTATTTAAACTATTATGTTTAGAATTGTGTTGAAAAAAAAAGCTCTCCATTAATCAGACATTGAGGAAAATATATACAGGGGGCTAATAATTTAGGAGTGCTAATAATTCTGACTTAAAATTGTATATTTTCATATATTGTTTTTATATTAACTTCAATTAACATTCATTTTATTTAAAGTGACAAAATGTTTTTAAATAGTTCTGTTTTACCTACAATAACCCCATTAATACTGAAGTGAATGTGTGAGACTGATTTATGGATGTTGTAATATTCACTTTGGTGTGTTTTTGCTTCTGGGAGGGCCTGCTATTGAAGTGAAGCAGTGTCGTTTCCAGACAGGATCTTTTTTTAAGATGCTTGTTTTGATTTCCATCCACTCGCAGTGAGTCTGAAGACCCTCCCGGTTCATTGGTTCAGGGGCCACGGCAAATACTCCAAAAATACAGTCAGTGGAAGTGCTTGTGTCTGGAAGCGTCTGTCAACCCGTCATGCTTCATCTCTCGTGTTTTTAACTGTGTTTGCAGTCGCATTCACACAGTTCTCTGGAATGCTTGATTTTAATGGGCCAGTTTCTGTATTCTGTTAGATAAGTCTGTTTAATGATCAGTAAACCAGAGAAGTATGCTTCAGAAGCCGCTCACACTGGCGCCATTGAATGTCTTTCAGGATTTTATGATGGCTAGTGTCCGTTTACTGTAAAAATGATTGAGGATTTCTACTAAAATCTGCTTTTTTATTGATATAATCTCCATGTTAGTGTTATTTTAGTCAAGGTTGGGCGATGTTGACCAATTTGGCATTGTACAAGGTCTTATGTGAAGCATTTAAATATTTATGAATTTAATTCATAACAAATTAATTAGTTGTAGCCCACCATTTCAACTACCTGACCCGCATGGTCTTTGTTTTCCCTAAAATCAAATCATGAAGATAAGTTACACATAATCCCACCGGTCAATCACTTTTTCCGCAGGCATGAGTAGAGAGTGATCTGTGTCGTTATAATGGCATCGACAAACTTGGATGTTAAAAAGGTACACAACCATCAGGAACCAATCAACAGTATCTGAGGTTTTCGCTAAAATTACTAAGTAAAAGCATGAAAGTGAAAGATTGAAGCAGTGTACTGACGCTGTGACACGTTACCTGATTCAAATCCTCAAATATATATGTTTAATTTGTCCCAAATTAAACATATATTTAAAAGCTCAGCAGAGACTGTACTTCCTTCGTCAGCTGAGGAAGTTTAACCTGCCAGAGGTGCTGCTTGGACAGATCTACTCAGCTGTCATCCAATCCATCCTCTGCACTTCAGTCACCGTCTGGTTCGGCTCAGCTGCCAAAACTGATCACCCTGGACGTCTTGCACCCAGCACACTTCCTGTTTGAACTGTTACCGTCTGGCCGGCGCTACAGAGCACCAAACACAAAAACAGCCAGACACAGGAAAAGTTTCTTTCCTCAGGCCATCTACCTCATGAACATTTAAATATTCTCCTATTGTGCAATAAACGTGCAATACTTTCTCATACGCACTTGTACACAGCACCTTTAAACAATATACAATGCAATACTTATGCATTTGTACACAGCACCTTATAACCTGTATATTTATAACAAATCTGTACATACATTTCAACATCCAGATCTTTTCGACTAATTGCATCTCTGTTTAATGTCTATCGTCTTTTTTCATATTTATTCTGTGTTGTCACTTGTCACTTTATGTACACTGGAAGCTTCTACAGCCAAAGCAAATTCCTTGTGTGTGAAGCACACTTGGCAATAAAACTAAAACTGACTCTGATAATACTCACTCTTGAGTACTTTTAAAAAGTCTAGTTTTTACTCTGTACTTAATATTTAGTAATATTTACAACAGAAACTTTTACTTTGCTTGCACTACATTTTTGAGTAAATAATGGTACTTGTGCTTGAGCATAGTTTGTCAGTACTCTTTCCACCACTGGTTCAGTAAAAGTCACTGCTGAAAACCTAAACAGAGCTAATCCAACAATTCAAGGCTAATCTGTTTTGTGTTCTGGTCACCCTGTCAGTGGTTTTTCCTTTATAATGGCCAGATGACTGTAAGTTGCATGGGTTTTGTCACGTTTAAAGGGATTTTACTCTACATTTTGAACTAGCAAACATTGTCTTTCTGCAGTACATGTATACTATAAATATGGATATGGGATTTTGTTGTTAGTCTAATGAAAAAATACACTTTTAAGTGTTTTTTTAAGTGTTCAAATTTGATCAATATGTACCTTCAGGTTTTTATTACAGCATGTATTTGATGCATATGCATAATTATACACTTCAGCAGCGCTTGTATAAATTACTCATTTACATTTACACCAAAATCTTATTATTCATATGTAAATGTATATGTTTTATATTAAATGTTTATTCACAGTATTTTCTGAATTAAGGATTATTAATAAAAAAAATCTGTTATAAATATAAAACTGAATTCAGCTTTTTGTGCCATTCATGTTTGCAAATTAGCACATATTTCAATAACGAATGCTTTATTTGCATATATAAGTATAATTCTTTAAATAAAATGTAATACAAAAATATCTACAATATCAAATTAAATATGGTAATAGCTATTAGTTATGTATTTACCCTATTCAACTGCAGTGTCTTGCCATAAATACAGTTTGAAGTGTGTGTATTTAGGGCAAGACACTGCAGTTGAATAGGGTAAATACATAACTAATAGTTATTACCATACTTAATTTGATATTGTAAATATTGTTTTGAATGCCCAACATCTTATTTTGAATCAAAATTAAGATTTGGAGTTGAAATAATAGCACACTGTCTTGTAAGTGAGCAGTGTGTGCTTTGGAGGCTCAGTCTGCGCTTTTGCTGTGCTCAATGTTAAACACACACTCGTTCAGGCTTCATTTTAATGCAGATAAGCACAACAGCTGTTGTTGGGGACCAGAGGGAGGGGGTGCACTCCAGCTCTGCATCTCCTTACATTTGCGTCATAATACAATTCACATACAGAGGGCTTCAACATTTAGAGGCCACTGTTGCTTATTTTTTATCTTGCACCAAATCTCAGAATGCTTGTAAATAACGCGTGTCGTGAGACCATCAGGGTTTGATGATGTCAACATCAGTGCTGCTGAAACAAAAGTGACTAGTAATGTTTTTTAGTTTGACATTTAAAAAAATTGTGGAGCTAAATAAATATACTGTATATCCAGAATAGTTTTCAGACTCTTTCTGGCAAATGTTTGAATGTACATATTTGTTATTGATACTGTTTCTATTCGGTCTTCTGTATTTCTACTTATGTTTTTCCCACAGCATTTTTTACGGTGGCCGGAAAGTGCAAATCAACATTACAACGTGTGAAACACTTTCACGAAGCTCGAGAAAAATTTACATTTTGGAAAACATTTTTACCTATCATAAGCATACCTGTCAACTCTCTGTATTTCCCGGGATTCTCCCGTATTTTACAGTTCTATCCCGCTATCATCCCGTAAAGGTATTTTCCCATATTTCTCCCATATTTTCAGTCGTTCTCTGAAGGGTGGCAATAAACATTAAAGAGCCGATCCTCCCTATTCGCAACCCACACCGCCAAACCACCAGGGGCCGTCCTTTGCTCTTAAATGTGAATCTGTTATGTGCTTTCATTTTATTTAGGCATGAAACACTTTAGAATAAACATAAAAACGGCAAGATTCCCTTTCCTTTTGATTACAGGTGCCGTCACTCCTCCTATGCAATCCTCATAACAGCCATAAAGCGGTGCGTGACTGTCAGCTGACGCGCCCGTAGTGATACAGTAAATAGACGCGGTTTCCCAAACGGAATCTGTACACGAGATTAGAAGCAGAGCGAAAGTGGATACTGGGTTTTGGGTGTGTGTTTGAACAGACATATACACATAATCAATAATAGTAACATCTAAAGATGTCGATCTTGATGTTTTTTGTTTTTTTTCAAACGCAACTATTTTTGTCCTTAATGAGCATAAAACGTTAGAAAAGCAATCGAATGCTTTCATTATAACGATAGATGTAAACTTCTGTTATTTATAACAGAGACACCTCTGTTATTTAATGTAATTAAACAAAAAATCTAAATAAATGAAATTGATTCACTGCTCTTTATTCAGAATGTGTAAGATATACAGTGAAGAAAAGATTAATAAGATTTGATAACTTGATACTATTTCTTTATAATAGCTAATTTTAATAAGCTAAATGTTTGCTAATGTATTCTATTGAATTTTCTTTTGTAAATAATAATATTAAAAAGTATTACTGACTGTTTAACTGTTTATTTACATTGAAACAGCTCCAGAAGGACATATTTAATATGGGGATTTTTTATTTATTTTTTTTTTGGGGGGGGGGGGTCCCTTATTTTCACATCCCTATGTTGACAGGTATGATCATAAGACACAATTACATAGGAAAAACGGTTTTACTAAAGGACAAAACAAGTTTACATTTTAGGAAACAAATTAACAAGACGTAAAACACTTTTACCAGTCCCGAAACAAATTTACAGTGACAGATTCTTTACGGAAAGGGAATGTACCAAACACCGGAAGTGACGCGGCGAAAGGCGTTGTTATCGTTGCTAGAGTGCTAACTAAAAACCTTAACACGGACTGATGTACATTTGCTGTGCATGTAACCAACACGTGATCGATATAATAATAATAGGTATTAATATATATGTGATATTAATATGATAATATGTATTAATATATACAACACGTATTGTGGGTGAGCAAGTAAGCATTTTTGATCTGAAGAGGAATAAACAGCCATTCTAAGCAAGAGTTTTACAAAGACTTTGGTTTGGCCAGAATGTACACCGTTTGCGTAGATCAAGCAGCAGAGTAATGACCACTTCTAACACCGGCTTCATTCAGTTTACTTTTAAGAGTCCTCAAGCAGATGTTTACACCGTGTAGACTTGACATCATGTCCATGAATACAGCATACAAGTGGCCCTCGTTAAAATATTGAACACATTGATGCAGTATGTCTGGTGTTTACGTCTGGTCCGTGTCTTTTAGAAACTCCAAACACCAACCACACGTAAAGGAAAACCACGTCAAGCTGCTCTTGTGTTTTCCACAAAACATCCCTCAGCCGCAGTCCATGTTCGGTCACCATAAACTTCATTTACGCAATTTACTCCAAAACACGAATTTACTGCGCTCTACACCAGCGACGACAACAACGCCTTTCGCCGCGTCACTTCGAGTGTTTGGTACATTCCCTTTCCGTAAAGAATCTGTCATTGTAAATTTGTTTCGGTACTGGTAAAAGTGTTTTGCGCCTTGTTAATTTGTTTTCTAAAATGTAAACTTGTTCGTCCTTGGTAAAATCATTTTTCCTCTGTAATTGTGTCTTATGATAGGTAAAAATGTTTTCCGAAATGTAAATTTGTCTCGAGCTTCGTAAAAGTGTTTCACACTTTGTAATGTTGTTTTGCATTAGTCAAGAATCTTGGTGTGACTCTGGAGTCAGATCTCAGTTTCAACAGTCATGTCAAAGCAGTCACTTAATCAGCATACCATCATCTCAAAAACATTGCAAGAATTAGATGCTTTGTTTCCAGTGAAGACTTAGAGAAACTCGTTCATGCTTTTATCAGCAGCAGGGTGGATTACTGTAATGGCCTCCTCACTGGCCTTCCCAAAAAGACAGTCAGACAGTTGCAGCACATCCAGAACGCTGCGGCCAGGATTCTGACCAGAACCAGGAAATCAGAGCACATCACACCTGTCCTCAGGTCTTTACACTGGCTCCCAGTTACATTCAGAATAGATTTTAAAGTATTATTACTGGTCTATAAATCACTGAATGGCCTAGTACCTCAATACATTACAGATATGCTCACTGAATACAAACCTAATAGATCCCTCAGACCTTTAGGATCACATAAACTAGAAATTCCAAGAGTTCAGTCAAAGCAGGGTGAATCTGCTTTCAGCTATTACGCCCTCCCCGCTGCTGGAATCAGCTTCCAGAAATGATCAGATGTGCTCCAACGTTAGGCACATTCCAAATCAAGACTGAAAACACATCTGTTTAGCTGTGCCTTTACTGACAGATCGCACTATCGTGTCTTTCTTTTCTTTTTCACTCTTTTATGACTTATTACTTATTATTTTATGACTTATACTTAAATTTTATTTCTGTTTATGTAAAGCACTTTGAATTTCCACTGTGTATGAAATGTGCTATATAAATAAACTTGCCTTGCCTTGCACTTCTCGGCCACCATAATATTTATTAATACAGTAAAATTATAATTACATTATTAAAATGATAATTAATAACATAATTAAAATTATAATTAATTATAATTATTATAATTACAATATATACTGTAGGTCAATCAATCGATCAATTAATCAGTCGATTGATCAATCAATAATGAAAAAACAAAACAAAACGAAAGCACAGAGCAGATTCACATTTAATAGCATTGGGCGTCCCCTGGTTGTACCGCGCTGTGGGTTGTGTATAGGGAGGATCAGCTCTTTATTATTTAAAGCCACCTTTCATTGAAAGATTGAAAATACCTTTACGGGATGATACAGGGATAGAATTGTAAAATACAGGAGAATCCCAGGGAAAACTGGAGGTTTGACAGGTATGCTTCCATGTTGTTTAGACAGATTTATAAAATATGGAGAAAATCTGAAATCTGAGCCTGACTGTGATAAACTGTGAATCCCCACAGTGCTGTATGATTATCATGCTTTTGGAAAGTCCTCCCCTCTGTATCCTGTAGAGTGCATGTGATAATTATACACTCTGTGACATTTTGGGTAGGTGTGTTTGTGTGTGTGTGATGCCCAGTTACACAACCTCCTCTCCATCATACTTCATTACTCAGGTGCTCAAAGTTGAGTCTCAGTGCTGGGCTTTTGGAAACACCATCAGGGAGGGAAGGAATGAGTGTCGCCTGCGCACTTTCCAAAGTCCTTATCAATCTCCTGCCCTTTTCCTCTGCCACTCTCCTCAAGTCAATCTCCCTCACGCGCTTTCACACACTCCAAGTAAAAATAGGCCCTGATAGGTTGACATGTCACTACAGCGCGGTTCACCCTCGGCTACTTCACCACAACCACAGTCTATCATCACTAATATTCCATAAACCTGCAGATTCCAAGATGTTTAAAGGGGTGGTCCATAGTGTATTTTTAAGGCTGGGTTGTGTTTATAAGCTGCAAAGCAATGTGTGCTCATGTTTCATTTGTAGAAAACCACGTTATTTTTTTCATATATCTTATACTTTGATTATATACAGCTACTAATCTAACATGAAAACGACTGTCATTGTTAGTTCCTCCTCAAGGCCCGCCCTCAAGAGGCTCTAATTGGTCAGCTAACATAATGTGCTGTGATATGCGGATCGGCTCTACGTCACCTCATCACGCCCCTACAAGCCTGCGATTTTGCATCATGTAAACAGTAGCTGAATCAGACAGAAAATGTGCAGCACACAGCTGAACCTCACGCCTGCTCTTTAAAACAATATCTGAAAACTGTCTATCAAATATATTTAGAATAAGTATGTGAAAGTGTAATAAAATGTTCACATATCCTTTGTTAGTTTGTTATTTGAGATGTAGAACACAGGGAAAGCGTCCGCATAGAGAGACACTGCAGTGCGGCTGAAGATTGTGTGTGGTTACAGTGGCTTGACGGATAAATATGAATTTGTAGCTAAATTGTTAGCGGTGCCGATGTAAACATTGTTTACATCCCTATTTATGTTTATCAAAATACTTACAGGTTGTGGCTCACAATCCACAGCTTCGTCGGTTGGAGGGGTTTTTAGCCGAATCCAATACTGAACTGGGAGAGATTCTGGAAGCTGTCCTTTGTCAAATGCTAGCTATATATTTCACAATTCTCTGGAACATAATTAAAGTTTTAAATACTTCTCTCTTTGTGTCGTGCCCTTCGGAAATACAAAAACAGAACGCACTCTGTCTAATTAGCAGAATTTGTACGGCATTTTAGCTTTCTCTGCTGTAACATTACAGCGCCTCTGGCCACACCCCTTCAATGTGCTGGGGTAAATGTGCGTAACCTGAAGCATTTGTGATCTCGCTAACGTGGATGTATTTTTTTGTAGTCCCCAAATTTGTTCGCTATAGCCTGTGCTAAGCTAACCATGTAAAAGCCAATGTCTCCCTTTGCATTGAACTTTGAGCGTCTTACATTCAGAGATGTTGATCATGTTCACAGCTACATTGCACATAAACTAAAGTTTAAAATATGACATCGTAGTGGACCACCCCTTTAATGTACTTCTATGGGTTTTAATGGGCATTTTATTATGTTACCATATTAAATTTGGATTTAAAGGCAGCATGAAATCAGAGGGACATTTCTATTTTTGTTTATTTATTTACACTTAAGGGTAAAATTATGAAATTGTAATTCTTTATTTAAAAAGTGATGTTTGACAGAGAGAGGAAATTTCCACAGGATTTCCAATGCTATCTCACTGCAATTCGTAATTTTTTGATTTAGTGTCTCATTCGTATGATCTCGTCATACAGTTCAATTTAGTATGATTTGCTCATCTCCAAATGACAATTGTGATTACAGGTGGGGTTCGGGGCCACGCCTCCTTAAAAGAAATCTTACATTTTCATACGATTGAACTCCTATGAATTTTTACAAATTAGCAACTTTGCCAGATGTTAAAGACCTATGCTAATACAAATATAAATTAAAACTATAAACAATATTCAACTAAAGAAGAAAAATACAGTCACAACAAAAACCTAGTGTCCACATATTCTCCTACAGACTGGTATTAAATTCCACAGATTCAATGCTCTGAAAGAAAATTGTTATTAAGAAAGCTTATTAAAAACATTAGTTAAAGCATTTATATTTTTTATGTGAACAATTAATCCATGCAAGTTAATCCACAGGAAAAAAAAGTTTGTTTTGGTCATTTTGTGTAACTATTTGCTTCTGCGTTTGGAGTGATGGTGCTTGGTGATCTCTGTTTGACAGCTTCAGCCACAATAACCTTAACCACGCTCCTCTTCCAATTGTTTGAAGTCCATTTCAGTTAGAAGTACGTCAACACACTGATATAAAAGTCTCAGCAACTTCCTGTTCACACTAATTTTAAGAAAAAATCTAAAAGTAATTGTGGCTTCTAATCTTTACATTTTTTTACATTCTTTTATATCTTACTATTCTGTCCTTTTCTCACTATGCATGATAAATCTAAGTTATTTTTAAAAGTGGGGGACAGTTTTGAGATAGATAGCCTGTTGTTGGAGACCCCCAAAACCAAAATATGACCCTTTTTAATGTATAATACGGGCTCTTTAAAACTTTAAAACTGTTGTAACACATTTTAATCTATTCTTATCATTTTTATTCTTGTTTTGATTTTCTTGTTTCTTTTATTACTGTTTATGTAAAGCACTTGAATTACCATGGTGTATGAAATGTGCTATACACAGTAAAGAAACTTGCCTTGCCTTGCCTATTTGGCTCAACATTGGGTTAAAACAACCCAGCCTTTTTTAGAACGCAATTTTGGCTTTCTTTTTTTCCTCAGAATTGTGATAAATAATCTCAAAACTGCAAGTTTATGCAATAAAATGGCTAGATACAAACTTGCAATTCAGTGAATAAAAAAAAAGTCGGATTACTCTGACTTTAGCTTCACAAGAGTCTCATTTGCATTTAGTTCTCCTCAGGAATTTTTTGAAGAAACAACTGAAATAATTGGGAACTTCATTTTCCCTCCCGAGCAATAAAAGAGACACTTCTAAACAATAATATTTCCCCTGGGCAGTGAAATCCACATGTTCTGTCATTATTATTTGGCTCTTTTGCTGTGTCGTGAAGCATTTTGTACCTCTGCTCTCAATTTGAGGTGATAAAGTCCTCTAATTTGGCAAAAGCTTGACATTAAAAGAGCCACAATAGGAATATCAGACCCACGTTTTCAGTATCTCCCGAAGGTAATTCATTCTTTCCGGTCACATACTTGACAGACAAATTGCAGTGAATGCAAGAATGACTATTTGGCATCGAGTGCGGTTTATTGTGAACATTTGCTTCATTTTCTCATCAGATGTTATTCTGATCCACCCCAGACGACAATCAGCTTCAGACATCATTTCAGATACTATCGTGACAGGAATTAAGAATAGCTTGAAGATGATGTCAAGTTAGACTTAAGGAGAGAAAAAAACAACATGCTCCCCATTGTTTTTCCTCTTAAGCAGTGGTTTTATCTTTGCTGTTTGTGTTCCTGCTGTTGTTTCTGTCCTCCTGTCATGGCGTTTGTGTGGCAGAGAGCCTTAGCCAATTTGACTTTATGTGGACGTGTTATCTGTCAATAACAAGCCGATGAAGAGGTGTTTCTTCAAGTTGCCATGCTACAAACCACTGTCATAAACAGAAAAGCTGCTGTGTGATTGAAAGCAGACATCACTCAGAAGATTTGACCATTTTGAGAGTATCAGCCTGTACCTGCTTATCTGATTGACAGAAGTGTTTCTTACTCATTTAAAGCTCATGTTGACCAAAGAGCAGATACAGTTGATGATTTAGACCTCCTGTGATCATTTTTATTTTTATTTTATTTATTCATTTGCCAAGTAGTAGTAATAATAATAACAATATAATAATAATAATAATAATAATAATAATAATAACAATATAATAATAATAATAATAATAATAATAATAATAATAATAATAATTCCTTACATTTATGTAGTGCTTATGGACACTCAAAGCCCTTTTAAGGGGGGAATCTACTCATCCACCTCCAGTGTGCAGAATCTACCTGGATGACGCGGCGGCAGCCATATTATGCTAGACTGCACAGCACACACCAGCTGATTGGTGGAGAGGAAACAGAGTGATAAAGCCAATTATGATATGGGGATGGTTAGGAGGCCAAGATAGACAGAGGCCAGTGGGCAAATTTGGCCAGAATGCCAGGGTTCACCGTTACTTTTTTTTTTGAAGGGCATCCAGGGATTTTTAACAAGTCAGGACCTCGTCAGGACCTCGGTTTAAAATCTCATCCCAAAGATGGCACTCACTGAGCAGAATAGAGTCCACATCAATATACTGGGGAGTAAGGACCCACACAGACTGCAGGTTGAGTGCCCTCTGCTGGTCTCACTAACACGCAGCATAGCTCTCACATGTGGTCTCCCATCCAGGTACTGACCAGGCGCAGCCCTGCTTGGCTTCAGTGGGCGACCATGTGAGAGTTGCGGATAGCTAGCTGCCAGTTATGTTTAATGGAGCAAGGGTCATTTTCATACAATATCATACAAAGTTCGGGTTTCACAAAATTGATTTGTCTTGAGACAGCATTAAGGAATTAAGTTCATATATCAGTTTTTACAAAATGAAGTGAACTGAATATAGTATAATTAAGCC
>CAIGQQ010003610.1:7442702-7455031 GCA_903798035.1 Danio albolineatus | reverse complement strand
AACAGAACAAACAAAGTCATGAAGGTTTGAGGGTGAGCAAATTTAATTTTTTGTGTGTACTATCCCTTTAATTTCTAAGAGTGTTATTATTTTCCATTATTCTTCATGTTGTTTTTATTATTCTTAATGTATTCTAGTGTAGTCTAAAATATATATTTAATTATATTCAACAATTGCCTTAATTGCTAAATATGCAATATAAGAGGAAAACCAAATGATTAGCCCTTCTGTCAATTTTGTATTATACTTCATGATTTTTTTATGAAGCTTTTATAGTAATGACAAACAGGAACAGCTTGATATTCCACAGTCTGTCATTGTGTTCCAATTTAATTGATGCATTCTAAGATAAGGATAAGATGCATTCTTAATCATTTGGTTAATCAATATTTTGATTCTGCTTTATAGGTATGCTGTGGTTAAGTACACTGTAAAAAAATTATATGATCAATTAATCATGACAGCATATGTTTTTAGATCATTGAAACTTCTTAAACTGAGTTAATCATGTTCTAGCTTAATTTTGTAAGTTACACAAGCTGTTTTAAGTCAGTTTAATATAATATAAGTTCAATAGACTCATAAGGTTAATTTGATTCAGCTTAAAAATTTAAGGCAACCAGGATTTTCTTTTGTTTATAGTGAAAGTATTCCTGTCTGAGATTTAGAAAAGTCAGTTAATAAATTCAATGCATGCATACACTTTCTCAGTGGTATGTAAATAATCTGTTTTATATTCTGGTTTCTGCTTATATTCTAGTATATTTGACTGTAATTAAAGTAATTAAAACCCACTATTAAAATATATATTATAATCAGTCAGGTCGTTTATGTAAATTGGAAATAGGTCTTTAAAACAGCCTTCGTTTTCTATAAGAAAGAACATGTTTTGTTTTTGGCTTAGGTGTGAAATATGACTGGGACATATTCTCGACAGGTTTTGTGAAGCTCACCCAATTACAACCCACAGACGTGCCAAAAATATAACCCCTAAATACAGTGTTTTTAATCATTACACATCAGTTATTGCACATTCCAGTGATGATTGTAACACCACCGACGCACATTTGAGTGTAGGCTTCAGATTCCTGAGGGTTTTCCAGTTCTCTAGTCCTGATTACACCGAGGATTTATCATTACACTAGTGGGCATAAGGCAGAATAATCAAGGATTTTGTTCAGTGTTTTTTAATAGATCTCTTATGTTCACCATGGATGCATTTATTAGATTTTTTAATGTTGTTTCTCATAGACAAGTGAAGAGTTCAGATGTAAAAACCTGTAAGTGCCATCTGAAATTTTTGTCAGAGATGAGCATTATTCTCAGTCTTCTGTGTTTATATCAAGATGTTTTAATTTAAAGGCCATGAAAATAAATTAATTTTTGCCATAAAAGTGAAATTTCTTAACCTTCACACAGGGGATAAAAATGCTCATTTTAGAAGGCATTTTCAGCCAGCATTTAGAGGTTTTTGCATTTCAAGTCTTCAGGTTTTGTATTTAAATACATTTTCAAATGTAATTTATTTAATTTATTATTAAGTGTATTTCACTTTGGTGCTCAAATATTAATATTATTTCTATTGTCAATGTTGAAAACATTTTGTTCTGCCTATTATTGCTGTTTTTTTTTTCTAAATCCCTTAATGAATATACAGTAAATGTCAAAAGAACAGGATTTATTTGCAAAATTACAAATGTCTTTACTTTCACTTTCGGTCAATTTAATTCTTCATTTCTGAATAGAAGTAATACTTTTATACCTCCCTAACCTTTTCTATAAAATGTTCAGTAGCAAAGTCTATTTGCAAAATGTATAATAATACATTGTAAAAAAGCGATTAGTTACTGTTAAAAAAAAGTGAGTAAACATGTTGCCTTAAAAGCAATGAGTTGATCAACTTATATTTATGGACATAGTTGGTTTACTTAATAATTATAAGGCAATGAGTTTACTCTCTTTTTTTTAAGTAAAGTTAACTAATCACTTTTTACATTGTAGGAAATAATACTTGAATAGAAACAAGTGCCTTTTAAGACGAGGAAAATGCCTAAAATTCAGTTTGCTCATCACAGGACCGAAATGCATTTTAAAATATATTGAACTTTTAAATTTTGCTCTACTTTTGGTCTAATTTTATTCTACTTTTGCAGCTGAGAGAGTGTGATTTAATCACATCCAAAATAAAAGTTTGGTCTACAGAACAAACCATCGTTATACAATAACTTGTCTAATTACCCTAACCTGCCTAGTTAATCTAATTAACCCAGTTAAGCCTTTAAATGTCACTTTAAGCTGTATGGAAATGTCTTGTAAAATATTATGTGCTGTCATCATGGCAAAGATAAAAAAAATCAGTTATTAGACATGAGTTAAACTATTATGTTTAGAAATGTGTTAAAAAAACTGCTCTCTGTTAAACAGAAATTGGGGAAAAAAATAAACAGGGGGGCTAATAATACAGGGCGGCTAATCAATCTGACTTCAACTGTATATATGTATAAAATATATATCTGATACATATTATATATAAATTTTAGGGGGTGTAATGTACTCATATTCGTACAGATCACAACCCATGGTTTGGAACCCACTGTTGTTGTTTTTTTTGGGTTTTTTTACTAGTAGATTAATCCTAATTTTGTAACGATCACAGAGAAATTGCCTCTCCTGTCATTCAAATCACATGTATGAAAGTATTTAGGCTTTCCTGTGAAATATAATGATGACGGAAGAAGAAAAATCAAGTTGAGTCTTTAGTCTTTTGAGTTAGTTATGAAGATACAAACAGTCAAATAACACAGAAGTACTGGGATAACAGTTTATAGTTTAGAAAAAAACAATGATGATTATGGTAAAATTAAAATTCACCATCATATGCAATTAACTTGACGCTCAAATGAATGTAGGCAGAATTATATTATTTAATAATTACAACCAACAAAAATGATCCATCTACCAATGAATCATGAAGTTTTATGAGTGAATTTTATGAGTGAGTCATTTATTGAAAATGAGAGTAAAAATAAATATGAGCTGTCGAAATTATAATTTTAGATTTCTACATTTAATGTTATCCGTAGCAATAATAGTACTAACTAAATTTTTCACAGGACTGAATATTTTACTATTTATTTTTATTCAGCTGATTATTGCTTCCTTTTATTTTTTAGTAAAATTACAGGTTCTGAGTTCAGTTTGTTAAAACCAAAAGTGTCTTGCAGAACTGTTTTTGTACTAAATGGAAAGCAAATAACATTTGTCTCCTCCTCTTTTTGGCTGATCTGAAAAATAGTCCCATCCGTGACTAAAAAACTATTGTGTGATCTGAACCGTGAGATTTGTGATCTGTTTCACCACTAATAATTTTAAACTTTCTACATAACAAAATTGTATTGTATAGTTTTGTTTTTATGAATGTGTGTTTATCTTATATACTGTACATCAGTGGTTCTCAAACTGTGGTACGCGTACCACTAGTGGTACACAAGGTTCCTTCTAGTGGTACGTGCATGAATGAATGAAAAAATGAACACACTTTTAACCCTTTGACATGCACGATAACACCGATGTGATCAGTAAACTGATTTTAATAGGCTAAACCTTTTATTTAAGTGGCTGACAATAATAAATATTAATTTGAAGAAAAATCTGCCTCGTTTTGAACTGTGCAGAGCTGTAGCTGCTTCATTAGGACTACTATGCTACTGTACTTCAACACCGATTATTATGGTGGTACTTGGAGAGACTGTTTTTTTCTGAGGTGGTACTTGGTGAAAAAAGCTTAAGAACCACTGCTGTACATAATAAACACATACAACACACTAGGCATGGGACGATAATCATTTTCAAGGTATACCGCGGTAAGGAAAAGTCAAGGTTTTCATACCGCCAAAATTTTCTGCTTTACCGTTCCTAAGGTATGTGTGTCCTAAGATTTTTTATTTACTTTTTTTTTTGTTGTTGTAAAATGTAAAGACATTTGTGTTTTTGAAACAAATGAAGACCGCAGAAGTCAATGATTCACTTGAATTACTAATCCTGACATGTTTACTGCTCCAAAATATTTTAAATGTTTCTCAAAATAAAATATATTGTGTTCGAAGGGGAAAGAGGTTTTGTTTTTTAGTTAGACATTTAAAAAGAATATATTTTAAAGCATTAAACACTATACCATCATACCATGAAACCGTGATATTTTTATTCAAGGTTATCATCCCTTCAGAATCTTATACCGGCCCATGCCTACAACACACACACAAATATTATGTCAAAACAAACCTTTATTCTAGAAGTGATTAAAAGTGTAGTGTATTTTTTTTTTCTGTTTTCAATATTAACTCATTGTCATGATTCTCCCAAAAAAAATGCTCATTTTAATGTCAAGAAATGCTTTCAGCCAATTCTATTCCAAAAGAAAAAAAAACAGCAATGGAATAACTTGATTGTAAAGATAATCTGCTGTGTTTCTGTCTGTGACGGTGCTGTACAGCTGCTGCAGACTCTGAGCAGTAATATCCTCTGCCTGTTTTCCCCAGGAGGCTTCTGGACACTGAAGATGAGCTCAGCGACATACAGGCGGACTCTGTGCCCATGGAGGTGCGGGACTGGCTGGCCTCCACCTTCACCAGAAAGATGGGAGTGGTGCGCAGGCGGCCCGAAGAGAAACCCCGGTTCCGCAGCATCGTCCATGCCGTTCAGGCTGGCATCTTTGTGGAGCGGTATGGAGGCTCATTCATTTTTGTTAGGGTTGAATTTTTAAAACCATAAAAGTGTAGAATAACTTTCTGTATCCTTCTGTGCATAAGGATGTGCACTGTTCATTTTTATTTGGTTACACTTTATTTTGATGGTCTGTTTGTTGAATTTAATTTACATTGCATCTACATGCCAGCTAATTCTCATTAGATTATAAGTAGACTGTTAGGTTGGGGTTAGGGGTAGGGTTAGTGTAAGTTGACATGTTCTTGCAAAGTTTTTTATAGTCAGTTAAATGTCTGTTGAATGTCAGTATTGACAGATATTAAGCCGACAGTCTACTAATACTCAAATGGACCATCAAAATAAAGTGTTACCTTTTGTTTTTCTCAGCTTCAATACTTTATGTACCAAAAAAATCTCATTGCATAAATATAAAAATAGTTTTTTGATGACTTAAGATTGTTGTAAAGTGCAGCCCAAAAATATTATTAAAATTAAATAAGAATGCTTTGACACTATCCTTCAAACCACAAAGTTTTACTGATTTACCCATGGAATTAAATCATTTTAACTTTAAAATAATATGAAATATAAAATTATTTTCACCTATATTTTAATAAAGTACAGAGAAGAGTAAGTGTTTTATTCTTAGATAAGTATATATGTTATATTGAATGACAATAGATCCCAAAGATTTTTCACAAAGATTAATTGAAACATTACCGTAGACACTTTGATTGCATTTAATGCACTTTCTATGAACATAAACACACACACACACACACACACACACACACACACACACACACACACACACACACACACACACACACACACACACACTTTTATTTTTACTTAATTTGCATGTATTTTCAGTGCAAAATACTATTCAATAATGCATTGCATCGACCTTTTCCACAAACAAATGCAGGCAGATGAATTATTACTCAGTGCTGAAAAGCAACAATGAAAAGTGTATATATTATTTTGATAGATACATTTATATTTAAATTAAAATCAATATGAGGGAATTATAGTAATAAAGTAATAATATACTATAATGGTAAAGACATACTACATACATACACACATACATACATATATACATACATACATACAGTACATGCATACAGACATACATACATACATACATACATACATACATACAATAGCCTAGTGGTTAATGCGTTGACACATACTGTAGCACCTAGGTTCGATTCCTGGCTTAAAGTGCTTTGCCAATCCTTCCCCTATCTCTGCTCCCTACACTTTCCTGTCTGCCAATCTCCGCTGTCCTGTCAATAAAGGTAAAACCTCCTAAAAAATAATTATTAAAAAAACAAACAAATAAATTATAAAACAATAAAAAAAAGTATATTGGTCAATATTTATATATATATATATATATATAATACTGCTGGTAATAAAACATACTTAAGTCTTTTAATTTATTTAATAATTTAAATGATTAGAAATAATTTTTAATTAGATCATTTAAAGTTAACTTATTTTAAAATGATTAAATCATTATTGTTTTGTTTATCCGAGTTGCTGTGTATGCAGTGTTCTAAATCTTGACCAGCATACTGCCTATAAAGACCGCTCTCTATTTAGACTGTGGAGAGTCAGCCAGATTTGGAGCAGAGCCTTTGTTTTCCCTGTTTTACATGCAGCCTCTAAGTGAGTTTAAATCATACAGACAGTCCCATTTCACAGACCTGTGCTGTTTTTTCCTGCTAACTGGGAAAATGTCTACCAAGATTACCAGCACATAAAACACACAGTTAAGGGCTTGTTCTGCATAATCTTTTCCAGTAAGTGAATATTGAATGCCTGTGACCTCAAGCCCAAGAAATGCACACTTTTGCACAGACACAGCTCCTCATTTCCATTGAAACTCAATGAAGATGTCATATACACCTGTTGAGCCTGAAGAGCTGATCTCTCTGCATGCGTGTGTGTTTGTGTGTGTGTGTTTGTGTGTCTGCGAGTGATATCAAACACACTTTGGGGCTTGTTTATTGAAACAAAATAGGTTTGTGTATGGTCACGGGGTCCAATTTCACTGCATGTAAAAGTGTATGTGACAAATATAGGCTTTTCTTCATCATCATATTCAGATCAGAGAAATGTTATTTGTAGTATAAAACTCACAAGAACTCAGACACTTTAATGTTTTTATTATCTTAAGTAATTATATAAAACTTTGTCAAGCTAATAAATGAGAAAAATGTGTATTATTTGCAAAGAAATTGTTGTTATAATAATAATAATGATAATAATAATAATAATAATAATAATAATAATAATAATAATAATAATTATTATAATAATAATAATTATTATTATAATAATAATAATAATAATAATTAACACATTATATTATGTTATATAATATTATGTTGAAGAATTGAAGTTGAAATTAATTTTAATTTATATATTACATTTGTAATTACTTATTGTTATGTTATTTATGTGCGCAAATATAAATTCTGTTTAAAATTTGATTATTGAAAATAATCTCAAATATTCTCTTATAAAGCATAACAGAAATCTAAATCTAATATATTTAGTTAATTAAAAATAATATGACAATTAGATGCATGTATGAACATTTTGGTTCAGTTTAGCATGAAACTGTTCATTTTGCACTTTGCATTACTTTGCTTTACTGAGGGCCAAATTAATAAGAACATTGGAACTGAATTTGATCTTTTTTGGGCCGTGTTGTTGGAGTGTGATGTTTTCATAAATAAGTGCTTTTCCAGCCTCGTTTAAAAAGGAAGATTTTAGTGTTAATAGTTTATTCTTTGCTCTGATTAAAAGTGTTCCCACACGAATCTGCTCAGGATTTCAAAGTAGCAGATTTCTGAAAGTTTAGTCAACATGTAGATGTGTCACATTTGTCTTCGCTGCTTACCTTGGTAAAAATAAACTTCATCTGTCATCATGTTAGAGAAAAAGTGAATGTTTGTGTGTTTGCAGAATGTACAGAAGAACATCCAACATGGCAGGGTTGACCTATCCACCATCTGTAATTACAGCTCTGAAGGTACAGATTTGCAGAATAAATCTTTGCAGAACATGATAACATGACTTAATTGGTTTCCTTAAGTGAAGACGGTCACACTTTACAATAAGGTTCATTAGTTAATGTTAATTAACACATTTACTAACATGAACAAACATTGAACAATACATTTACTACAGTATTTGTTCATGTTAGTTAACGTTAGTTAATGAAAATACAGTTGTTCATTGTTAGTTCATGTTAACTCACCGTGCATTAACTAATGTTAACAAGCAGGGGCTTGGATGTTAATAATGCATTAGTAAATGTTCAATTATAATTAATAAATGTTCTACAAGTGTTGTTCATGATTAGTTCATGTTAGTAAATACATTAACTAATGAACCTTATTGTAAAGTGTTACCGTGTTATTATACCGTGTTATACCACAAATTATTGCATATAGTGTTACCAGATTAAGTGAGTTTTTCCTTAAAACAAGCTAAATAATCTGCCAATGGGGTAAGCAAAAGAATAATATTTTTTCTTTTGACATAAGATTAATTAGCTTTACCCCATTGGCAGATTATTTTGCTCATTTTGAAGAAAAATTCTACTGTGTTTTCATTCAGATTTGAATAATTTCAGATTTTGGCTTTTCCTGAAGTGTTTTTTTTTTTTTTTTTTTAGTCTAATGTAAAGAACAAATCCAAAATACACTTTAAAATGTTTCTAATGTCATTTATTCCCCCAATAAAAGCAAGTTACAGTCAGTTGCAATGACAAAAGACAAAAACAGAAGTAAACAGGGTGAGAAAGAGGTAAGTTCTGAAAACTCTTTTCTAGATTGTTTTTGAAAATGTTGTCGGTTGGGTTTAGGGAAGTGGGTGGTGGGCAGGGGAGATCGATTGGTCAGCTGCTCAGTCAGTCCACAGCGGCCTCTGGTGGATTTACGTGAGAAGAGCAACTCACGAGAGAAATTTGAGATCTAAAAAAAACATACACAGCAGCCTCTGGTGTATTCATGTAAACAAAAACTGCAAAAAATATATCTCCTGGGATGTATTTAGCTCTTTCCTGAATTGTATGCAGCGGTACATATCCATAATGAGCCTGGGTTGATTTTTTATATTTTGATTTTTTCAGTGGAACAAACTGAACTGGTAAATAAAATGTGTCAATACTCTGTCAAATAATTGTATAATATTGTATGACATATTATGACATTTTAAAGACATACTTAATTTGAACCACTGCAGATGAAGTCAGTAAAAATATGAATGATGCTGTTATAAAATTCATTACACAGTTCTAATGGCCTCATGACCATCATGTTTATGACAGATTTATGACAAGTTATGTTTTCTTGGAAGTGTCAAGGTGTCATGACAAAGACAGGTTATGATGTATTTGTTTATCTTTGTTAGTCATAACAGACACATCTCAAACAATGTCATCTTTGCATTTAAAATAAATGACACCTATAGCAATACTTAATACGCTCAACATCGCATACATTAAAATAACACAATTAACCCTACTCATGCTCAAATCCCAATATTTACAATTATAATGGCAGTTGGCTCAAACGAAATAACATTTGATACTAATTTTTCCCAATTGAGGTTGCAGTCCTCAATAACAGTCTTCAATAATAACAATAAGTCTTCAAAAATAACATGTGCTTTCTGTTTAATTATCATTTGATACATTTCATTCAGTTGTCTTTGTGGCTTGCCTACAATCACACTGTCCATTTTTTACGACCTGCTTTTATTTAATAAAATAATGCCTCATTTGCATATTTAAACAACATTTTAGAAAACTTGCAATACAAAAAGTGCTTGTAATTCTTAATCTTCTCAGTCAGATTAGAAATTATGGTGATAAATATTAGTTACCCTTCAACTGCAGTGTCTTTCCTTAAAGTTCACAGATTGTTTCCTCTTTTCAGCATGTTGATAAATGGTCCTTTGACGTCTTCAAGCTCCAGGAGGCGAGCAGTGAACATGCTCTGAAGTTTCTGGTCTATGAACTCCTCACCAGATACGACCTGATCAGCCGCTTCAGGGTACGAGAGACCGCAGAAACCAGACACAACAAAACTGTGACTCGTAGAGAAACTCGCACACTGCCACTGAACAAAACTCCCTCTGTCATTTACCCGCCCTCATGTCATTTCAACCTATATGTCTCTACAGGTCCCCTTTTTCATTCTCAGAGCAGATGGAGGCTTTCAAGCTTCAAAAAGAGCACAATAGAGGCATTACACACACAAAAAATGCCATAAATATAGGCTATATGAATTACACACTGGTGGAGTTATACATGGTTATATTTATGCTTGACCACTATCTGTCAAATACTACTGTGTGTTTTAATGTACATTTGTCAGCAATAAACATTTTTAATCAGTTAATATACTGTACGTGATGTGAACCACAAAACCAGTATTGTTGCACAGGTATGTTTTTTTACAATAGTCAAAAATACATTGCATTGGTCAAAATGATTGATTTGTATTTTTTTTAAGCCAAAATCATATATATATATCCTTTTGTAAGCAGCAGCGGTCGCTACTTTCACTTTAATTATTCTTTGAGCAGATTATTAACAGGCCTAACATTGACCATATGTGCGTGATTATCCTTTCATTATCACTCGCGTTATGTTTTTACCTGCTTTCTTTTGCTTTTTGTTAATAATAGATTAGATTAGATTAGATTCAACCTTATTGCCATTACACATGTACAAGTACAAAGCAACGAAATGCAGTTTAGGTCTAATTAAACCATATTATTTAGGTCTAATATGGTTTAATTATAATTTTTTTTACAATAACATTGCTTTAATATGAGATGAACTCCCCATTTATGTGTAGTTAACGGGTGATCTGGGACCTTTAGCCAGGACAGATTACTGTACATATTTTAGATACATGACATTAGTTCTTTTTTTATACCGTATGTCAATTGTTTTTTAAAGAAAATGTTTATTTATATCAAAAAGTGCAAGTATACAGCTATATTTTGCTTGTTTTTACACATTATTTAAAATTTGTGGCTAAGAAATTATTATTTATTTATTTTTGCTGTGGTCAGAGAAAATTTGGTAAATCCTTAATTTTGAGCCCTGAAAAGTCATTTAAAAAATAAAATAAAATAAAAAATAATTGCAATGCGACACAACCCATTTGCCCATGCACATTGAGCAAGCTAATACACAACACACACAAAAAGAATGAGGAGGCATGTGGACATAACACAAAATCTAAACCAAGTAATTTTAGCATGTCAAAGTCAAATTTCATTCATTCATTCATTTTCTTTTCGGCTTAGTCCCTTTATTAATCTGGTGTTGCCACAGCGGAATGAACCGCCAACTTATCCAACATATGTTTTACGCAGCGGATGCCCTTCCAGCCACAACCCATCTCTGGGAAACATCCATACATTCTCATTCACACACATACACTACGGACAATTTAGCTTACCCAATTCACCTATACCACATGTCTTTGGACTGTGGGGGAAACCGGAGCACCCGGAGGAAACCCACGCGAACACGGGGAGAACATGCAAACTCCACACACAAATGCCAACTGACCCAGCCAAGGCTCGAACCAGCGACCTTCTTGCTGTGAGGCGACAGCACTACCCACCGTGTCGTCCCAAAGTCAAATTTATGCATATAAAATATATTTTCCCATCAACAATATTGTGGCTGGTGAAAATGGCAAGTGGCTAGTAATGTTGGAAATCTACTAGCCACAGTGGCTGGTGATCAAAAATGTTAATATCAAGCCATGATTACTATTATGAGTATTATCTTCTGACAAAAACAACCCTTTGCCTTGTTCCTTAACCCTTTGACTGCCGCTTTAGCAATCGGTTGACCATGTTTTTACTGTTTTAACTAAAGACTGTTAAAGTAATTTAAAGGTTGACTGTTTTAAATAATGGTTTACACACGCACAGCATTGTTGGTTTACAAAGAAAATCAAACAAACATAATCCAGTTGCGCTACTACACTTGATTTTGGTTTTATTCTAAAAAATAAAAAAACAAGAAAGCATGAGAATCTGAAATATTTTTTATGGTATACTTTAAAAAATTAAGGTGATTTAGTATTCAAAATGTTATTTTTTTATTTTCTTTTATTTTGAATGTTTTTTTTTTAAATAAATTGGTCTTTTCATAGTATATGTATTAATGCCGGTACTTTTACCATAAACCGATACATAAACCATTTGGTAGAGGCTGATATTTTAGAAATTATGGGATGTGTTGAAACAAAAAATGCATTGAGTGTGATAACTAGCAACATTACGAGTTCACAAAAAAAAAATGCAATCCAAATATTGTTTTCTCGGTGGGGTAGTTAAAGGGTTAAGCTTGAAAAGGTCTAGTTTTCATGTTGGTAACTGCATATAAAAGTGCAGCAAGAACATCATGTTCTGTTTGGTTTCAGCAGACTAAAGAAAGTAACACATAAACCAAATGAAAGAGAGTAAAGAAAACCACACAGATCTAAACCCAAATTAAAGTCAGCAAAGAAAATAACACAGATTTAAAACCAAATGAAAGTCAGTAAAGAAAATAACACAGATCTAAAACC
>CAIGQQ010003610.1:7423653-7437137 GCA_903798035.1 Danio albolineatus | reverse complement strand
CAGTACTACACGACGCTCTTCCGATCTTTGTATATATATATATATATATATTGGCATTGTTTTATATATTTACATTAAAATATTCATTATTTATGAATATTTCTATTCATAATTATTACTAATAGGTTTAGTTTTATAGAAAAAAATAAGAACATTTATAACTTTTGTATTTCTTTTCTAGGTAACATTTTTAAGTAAAAATAATATCATTTGACGGCTCATTTTTTAAATAAATGTTTATGATTAATATTTTATTATTTATAAAATAAAGCAATTTGACATTTAGCAATATTTATATATCACATATTATTTGTATCTATCATTATTATTATTATTTAGAACCACCATTTCTTTCTTGGATAGAATTTTGTATTATTATTTGCATTTAACAATTACCTAATTATATAAAAAATACACTCATTTCTGTATGTTTATCAAATATGGATTCAATTTGCATTTATTATCAGTATTTATCATTTATTTTTTATGTTTTGATATGAATAGTTGAATATTTTAATGCTAGCTTGTTGCAATGCATTATGGAATTGCTTTCTCACTGAATGCATAAATACAGTATATATAAATTGGCCACATAAGGTTATCATATTTGCATAATGGTGGTTCCTACCATTTGGAAGAGCACATTTTGCATCTGGAGCATGTCTGTGATGCATTAAAATGCTGCCTACGTAGGCCACTCGCTAGGGTTTGGACCGGAGCCTAGTGTGAGAGCCAAAGAGAAAGAGTGTGTGCATACGGTATACTGTTTAATAGACAGAGAAAATCCACCGCTTGCTTGTCTATCACAGTTTATCTTCCTCCCAGAGCAGAATTTATCTTGTTTTCAATACATCTTTAGTAGCAGAATCAATGTCACATTCTGCACATGATGTTGTTACTTTGTGTCTCGCTCACATTTATAGTAGTGTTCTTTTTATTCGTCACATTTGTTCATCACATTATTTATGCTAATAGTATTTATTCATATATATGCTGATAATTGACCTTAGCTGTTTTATTTCATTTTTATTTTTATTTTTTTACAGCCAATAGATTTCACCAGGAGAAAAAATATATATTATAGGAAATAGTATGAAATAAAGCAATTTGACGTTTAGTGATATTTATAAAATATGTATTATCTATTAAATATATATTATATTTATCAGAATTATTTAGAACCAGCATTTCTGTCTTCTCTCACATTTCATGATTTAATTCAATAATTTAATTTAAAAAAAAACATTAATTTATCTTTATGAAATGTATATAAATTTTTTTATCATGTTTTCTTTGAGAAATGATAATAGAGCACTTGAGAAATGATAATATGGTAATATGTAATTACTGTATCATTAATTTATTATGTTTTTGCTATAATAAATTCAACTTGGTGAGGAAAAAAAGATTTCTTTTTGTCAGCGCCATTAACCTATTGGTTAAGTGTGCTGACATATAGCATCATGGTGGCAACAGCGACCCGAGTTCAATTAAGCTGAAGGTCCTATGCTGATCCTTTCCCTCTCTGTGCTCCCAATGCTTTCCTGTATCTCCCCTATTATCCCATCCTAATAAAAGGTGAAAAACTCCTAAAAGTAATTATTTTAAAAAATGTGTTTTGAAAAGTACAAAAACTATTTAATAATGTCCAGGCTGCTTTTTTTTCTGTAAGCTAGCTCTTTAGTGAGCAAGTCTTTGATTAAACAACTACTTTCATACCTGTCAACCTTCCTGTTTTTCCCAGGATTCCCCCGTATTTTACAGATCTATTCCGCTATAATTCTGTAAAAGGATTTGTCCCGTATTTTCAGTCTTTCTCTGATGGGTGGCAATAAACAGTAAAGAGCCGATTCTCCCTGTTTGCAACCCATACCACCCAACCACCAGGGGCCGCCCCTTGCTCTTGAATGCGAGTCAGTTCTGTGCTTTCATTTTATTTAGGCATGAAACACTTTGAAATAAATATAAAAACGGCGGGATTCCCTTTTCATTACAGGTGCCGTCGCTCATCCTATGCAATCCTCAAAACAGTCTTATAGCGGTGCGTGGCTGTCAGCTGACGCGCTCCATAGTAGACACTGTTTCCCCAAATGGATTCTGTACACGCATTTTGAAGCTTAGCGAAAGTGGATACTGGGTTTTGGGTGCGTGTTTGAACAGACATATACACATTATTAATAATAACAACATCTAAAGATGTCGATCTTGATGTTTTTTTATTTTATTTTTATTTTTTTATTTTTTACTAACACAACTAATTTTGTCCTAAATGAATTAGCCCTTATTATGGTGGGCGTATCCTTTATTTTCATATCCCAATGTTGACAGGTACTTTACATAAAAATTTGCTGTCAGGAAAGTACAACTTTTCAGGTACTAATGTGTACAATCTGGGTGTAAATACACTCTTAAAAATACCAGTTTCAAAAGTGGAAATGGGCTGTGTAAGGAACCTTTTGTGGAATGAAAATTTTCTTTGGAGTATAAAGGTTCTTCATGAAGCCATAAATACCAAAATATGAGCTAGAATGAGCTAGAAGATCCTGAGACTTTTATTTCAGTATGTTGATGTACTTCCAACTAAAGCAGAATATTGAGTAGGGGGCAGGACTTTCTTTTGCGCATCATTCTCTCATAGCAAACTAACGGCAAGAGGGGTGAAGGTTATTGAGTTGCAGAACAACAGAAGGATCGCCTCTCCAAACATGGAAGCAGATCGTCAGATTTTGATTGAAGATTACCAAAACAAACTTTTTTGCATGGATGAATGATTCACTTTAAGATTAACAATGTGAGCTAGCAAAATTAACACGACTTTAACTCCAAAAAAAAGGATTTTACTGCTTGTTTGAATCAGTTATTTAAAAATAATCTGCAACACAATTCTTGAGTTTTTTGCGAGACAACTTGTTCATTTTATGCTCAAAAAATGCTTTAACTTAGGGTGCTTTCACACTAGCACTTTTGGTCCGCACCCGGGTTCGTTTGACGTCATAGTACGGTACATTTAGCTAGTGTGAACACGTCTTCTGAACTCGGGTGCACACCCGTGAACTGTACCCGAGTCCGCCTGAAAGAGGTGGTCTGGGGTACGGTTCATGTGAACTCTGGTATGGTTCACTTGTAGTATGAATGCAATCGTACCAAAAGCCGGAAGTGAAACGTCAACAGTACAGCAAACTATAGTTTTCATAACGTTCATTCGTGTGTGTGTGTGAGTGTGTGTGTGTCTGAGTATCACGTACTGTACCTTGCTGACAAGCGCGACTGAGCCAGGGCAAACACAGTGATAATGTCTGCTTGTCTCCTCCAAAAACAGCTTGGACATCGCGTGATGTTCTGAACGTGTATAATATGTTTGTGGCAGATAGACGCGAGTCGCTTTCTGTATGTTCTAAACCAAAAGGGTGCAGTTAAAGCGAAACGGCCGCGATGTGCGGAAGTCTTTCCATTTTGGCGCTTTGCTTTCGTGTCCGTCGCCTGGCAACAGACGTACACAAAACATAGGCTTGATGATGCAAACGTACCGGGGTTCAGAAGGAAAAAAGACAGTGTGAACACAAACCAACCAAGAAGGTGGCAAGGGGGGACAATCGAACTTGGGTACGGTCCAGGCAATTGAACCAAGTGTGAAAGCACCCTTAATCTATTTGTGTTGGGACAACATGAGGGAATTGTGTGGAACCTAGTATTTTTTACAGTGTATAAGAGGTGCAAAGATGAACCTTTTCGTTTTATACCTTAGGTTACCACCCCAGTGACAGCTCTGTGCAATTGAGACAACAATTGCAACTGAGATCACAGATGTTGTTAAATTTAAAAATCTCTCTTTAGATCTGTCTGTAGTTTTACATCAATGGCGCTAAATGCAGAGCACTCTTGTGCGTCACATGACAAGTTTGAAGAAAATTCAGGGCAATATTTTTGGCATAAATGACTTTGAAATTTCATTATTTTACCCACACCAAACTTCAGAAGACTTGAAAAGTACTGCATGAGTCATATGATCTACTTTAATGTTATTTTTACGGTGCTTTTTGTCCTTTTTGAAGCTTGACAGCCCCTGGTGACAATAAGCTTTCATAAAGAACCTTTTGTGTTCTGTGACAGACAGAAAGAAAGTGGTAAAGACTTGCAATGACATGAAGGTGAATAAATTATACAGCGCTAAAAAGGATGGGATGAAAATAATGCTTCTACAGAACAAAAACAAACGCAATTTCTACACTGAATGATCCTGTTCAAAAATCTAATGACAAGTTTTATGACTCTTTTGGATACGTCATAGATTATATTGAAAGGTTTTGTTTCCATTTAAAAGCATTAAATCAGGAACAAGGGTGTTCTGAAGAAACCTGACAGCCCACTTATTATCATTATTTAGCAGTGTTATTTACTAATTACTTAATTGTTATTAATTATTCTAAATTAACTAAATAAATTACTTAATTATTTAATTAATTGTTGTTCATTATTCAGATTTAGCTAAATAAATCACTTATTTATTAATTACTTGTTATTCATTATTCAGATTTAACTAAATGAATTACTTATTTATTAATTACTTAAATGTTGTTCATTATTTTAATTTAACTAAATTATTTACTTAATTATAAATTACATAATTGTTATTCATTATTCTAATTTACTTAATGAATTACTTAATCATTTATTAATTACTTAATTGTTATTCATCAGTCTAATTTAACTAAATTAATTACTTAATTGTTATTAAATATTCAAATTTTTCTTAATAAATTACTTAACTATTTATTAATTACTTAAGTGTTATTCATAATTCTGATTTAACTGAATAAATTACTTAATTATTTAATTAATTACTTAACTGTCATTCATTATTCTGACTTAGCTAAATTAATTATTTATTCATTAATTACTTGTTATTCATTATTCAAATTTAACTAAATTAATTACTTATTTATTAATTACTTCATTTTTATTCGTTATTCTAATTTAACTAAATAAATTACTTAATTATTTATTAATTACTGAATTGTTATTCATTATTCTAATTTAACTAAATGAATTCTTTTTAGTAATTACTGAATTATGCATTAGTCTAATTTAACTAAATGAATCACTTATTTATTAATTACTTAATTGTTGTTCATTATTCAGATTTAACAAGCTAATTATTTATTTATTAGTTGTTATTTATTATTAAAATTTAAGTAAATGAATTACTTAATTTTTTTATTAATTACTTAATTGTTATTCATTATTCTTATTTAGCTAAATTATTTGTTTATTTATTTATTAATGACTTGTTATTCATTATTCAAATTTAACTAAATGAATGAATTCATTATTAATTACTGAGTTGTTATTCATTATTCAAATTTAACTAATTGAGTTACTTATTAATTACTTTATTGTTATTCATTATTCTAATTTAAATAATGAATTGATTCATTATTTATTATTTACTTAATTGTTATTCATTATTCAAATTTAACTAAATGATTGAATTAATTATTAATTACTGAGTTTTTATTCATTATTGAAATTTAACTGAGTTACTTATTTATTAATTACTTTATTGTTATTCATTATTCTAATTCAAATAATGAATTAGTTATTTATTATTTACTTAATTGTTATTCTTTATTCTAATTTAACTACATTACAAATTGAGCAGGTCATTTTTAACTGTTGTGAAATTGACTTTTTTTGTCTATGCTGACATAAATAAGTTAAAAAGACTCTTCTCTGATTGTTTTGCACAGGTCAGAAGTGGCCATCCTGTACAATGACCGCTCGGTTCTGGAAAACCACCACGTGAGCGCAGCCTACAGACTCATGCAGGAGGACGAGATGAACATCCTGGTCAACCTCTCCAAAGATGACTGGAGGTGTGAAAGCAAGAGGAATGGAGGCAGATTTCAGGGACAGAGGCTTTGCTTTGAGTCCTGCTGAGCTTCTGTGTTGTGTGTCCCACAGGGAGCTGCGCACACTGGTCATTGAGATGGTCATGAGCACTGATATGTCCTGCCATTTCCAGCAGATCAAGACCATGAGGAACGCTCTGCAGCAGCCTGAGGGGTGAGTGACACTGACAATAAGAATCTGACGCTGAGACCACTTTATCAAAGTTTGGTGCTTGAGTCCCTGCCCTTTTTTCTCCTGGAGAGAAAGTGCCCTTTTTCCTGGGGATAATAATTATTTTTTAAGTACTAATAATAATATAATATGCGTATAAGTTGATGCGTGTTCTGTTTAAGGACAACTTTCCCTGTCAAACAATAAAAAAACTGAACTTTGAAGTTTATCTTAGCTTTAGTCTACTCGCACCAAGCGAGCCTCGAACCGGCGATTTGGAAAGTAAAACCACATGGTAGGCGAACGTTCTAATGAGGGCGCTATTTACATTGTGACTCCGTCGTCAAATGTAAGGTGTCAACAGTGGAGCAACATCTATCAGTGCTTATTCCAGTTTATGCACTGCACACTGACTGCATCTGGGCCATAGCTTAAGTGTCTACACACACTGCAGACGGACTGTGCATAAAACAGATGTTACGAGCTAACCTCCGTAACGGCAGCATACTATGATCGACAGAATCGCCGATGTAAATTCATCCGTCATCATCTGTATTGAATGGAGGTGAGTAACGATTAACAATAGACTACCCGAGGCTCAAATTTAACGTCAGCTATTTATCCAAAAGTTCAAAAGCAAATAGGCTGTTTTTGTCTTGCTAACATCTTCCCGATTAACAACCATGTAATAAGTTAGCTAAAGTTGAGCCTGGGCAATATCACAGGCGTACAGGCTATTAGCTGAGGCTAATGTAATGGAGAAATGACAGCTGAATAGTGAATAAATTCCCCTCTTGTTTTATTCAGAATATATAATGTTTATTGAAGCTATAAAAACATGTACTTTTAGGCCAGCTATGTGGCTATCACTGTGTCCTACAAACAAAAATAATAGATTGAAGAGGGATAGTTCACCCAAAAATGAACATTTACTCACCCTCAAGTGGTTCCAAATCTTTGTTTCTTTATTTTGTTGAACACTAAAGAATTACAGATTACAGAAGATATTTTAAAGGAAGCTATAAACCTGAAATCATTGACTTCCAGAGCAGGAAAAACAAATGCCATGAAAGTCAATGGTTACAGGTTTCCTGCTTTCTTCAAAATATTAGTCTGTTCAACAGAAGAAAAAAGTCAAATAGGTTTGGAACAAATACAAGATGATTAAATGATGACAGAAGGTTTAGTTTTAAATGAACTGTCCTTTTAAGGGTGAGTATGTGAATTTAGGGTGAAATATCCTTTAATATATTTTATTTATTAAAGAACAATTATTATTATTATTTAGAAAAAGTGCCCTTTTTTCCACTCAAGCCCCTGCCCCTTAAAAGGTCTCTGCACGTCCCTGGGGGTGAATGTAGATGCCAGCTAGTTAAGTTCTGTGCAGTTAAACCACACTCTTCTGACCTCTAAAGGTGATCAAGCAACAAACGCTACAGGCTATGGCCTTTAGCCTCCTTGGTAGAGCGACCAACTCCCATGCCGAAGGTTGCTGGTTCAATACCACCTCAGAGCAGGTTGGGTGGAGTAGGATCGGCGGGGTTCCAACTGCATATTCGCAGCCAATTGCATATTTTGTGTCGTTCACTCGCAAGACAGTATTGGGGTATATGCACACGGACCAAAACAGTCAGCCCAAGCACTTCCGGTGAACTGTTGCTCCATTACAAAGTTGCCACGTTCCCATGTCTTTAAAATATGGAAATGTATTTTACCCCAGTATTTTCAATTGAGTTTCTGCACTAGCGTTTACACTGTCTTTCATCTAGTTTTACGCTAAAAAAAACTAAATGAATGCTTGAGTCTATTTAACTGATTGTATCTTAATTACACTACAACATTGATGCTGCAAAAGGATCCTTATGAAACCGAAAATAGTCACACAAACATTTCACTGGAAGTTTATCATTGGCTGAAAAGCACTAGCTGTGCATATACCCTATCCGCCACTGATTTGCAAATATTAATTCCCCGTTTCGTGTCAACACAGCATAAAATTTTCATTATCGCCACCTGTTGATTCTGTGTGCCCTTAACATGCATCACTGCGTTTTTGCTTTTTAATGTGGACACATTTATAAAAATACCCAAGACCCAGGCCTAAAGCCCTGTACATATTAACACAGGTATTTTGTAAACCACATTTTTTTTGACACATTTTTTGTCCACATGAATTCGCAGTATCAGGTGACTGAAACCAGAACAGTTTTTTTCCTGAAACTCTGGGTACACTGTGGTCGTGTGGCCGCTAAATGTTTTTGCCTCATGACATCATGACACGTCTAGGTTCACACCAAAAGCGTAAAACATGATTGAGGTTAATTCCATGCATTTGCAGCAAATGCTTTGCACATTACGCATCATAGGACAGTATTCTGCCTTTGTTCTCAACTTTGCGTTGACTTGCATTGACTTTACTCATGCAAATACTTAATTCCCCATGTGGTGTGAACCCAGCATAAAAGGCTTTTATGGTCACCTGTTGGTTCAGCGTGCCCTTAACAGGCATCAGTGCGTTTTTTTCTTTTGATGTGGACAAAGATATTTTTTTTAACTAAGCTCAGAAGATAATCAGACAAAAATAAGTAGAAAAGCAGGATTTTTTCCCAATTTATGAGGAAAAAGGCAGCTCATTCTCTCAGTTTTCCATGTCAAATGCTTTCCTCTGAAATGCTTTGTTCTGTTTTTAACAGTTGGTATTTTAAGACTCTTAACACCTTAAATATCACTTTGACATTTTCATTTATTTTTAGCTTCTTTTATGTCTGCTAATGTCTAATTTTCACCAGTGCCTATTTTTGTATATTGTTTTTTTCATTAAGCACGTTTTGTTCAAAACATGCAGACATGTGTTTTATTTTCCATTATGTGCCAAAGTTTTAGAAAATGCAGTCATAAGGTAAATATTCATTAACCATTAAAAACTATGTTTCTGAAATTCTCTTATGCTCAGCAAATTTGGTTATGTATGATCAAAAATACAGTAAAAACAGTAAATATTATTGCTTTGAAGTATCTATTTTCTATTTATTTTATTTCTATTCTATTTTCTTTAGCATAATTACATTAGTATACAGAGTTTTCCCTGAAATCTTTCTTATTTGTTGATTTGTGAGACCTGTATTATTATTGTCATTATCCATTTTGTGGAAACATTTTTTATTTTTTAAGTGCCTTAACACTATATTTAACATAAGTATATTCATCTATACAATCATGTAATTTTATGAAATGTGCATTTATAATTACTGTACATACATTTGATATTTCTATATTTTTTTACAGACTATATTTTTATTTATGTTTAATCATGGGTATTAGCAAATTACAACTCTTCCCCCCCCCCTCTTTTCCCAATACCATTTATGTCAAGCTGTAATAAAAATCAAAGTAGTTAACATTTCTGAATTATGTATGATAAACATACAAAAACAATACAGAGAGACAGACACATTTATGAGTGTAAATGAGGGTGTGAGTTTATGGGTTAGTTGAAATGCATTGTGGTGGTTTGCTCTGTATAACGTGACAAACAAATTAAAAAAAGCACAGTTAAAAAAATGCATTGTGGTATCTTTGACTGTATTTTAAGTGACTGTGCTGAATGTGTGTCTCTCAGAATAGACAAGGCTAAAGCGTTGTCTCTGATGCTGCACGCGGCGGATATCAGTCATCCTGCGAAGGGCTGGAAGCTGCACTACCGCTGGACTCAAGCCCTCATGGAGGAGTTCTTCAGACAGGTACAACACACACACACACGTCTGCCATGGCACAAGCTTAACTCCCTCAGATGCACACATCATCCCACTGAACTGGAATCCATCAGACAGCTTATGCACAGCATGGAAAAATCTATGCGAATAGCAAAACGGAACAATAAATGCATGAACACATTGTGTTTTTGAAAGATGCAAAAGATTATTCATCAGTTATGTTTCAGTGCACAGTGGCAGGGTTCGCCACAGCGGAATGAACCACCAACTTATCCATACTCTTCAAGTTCAACCCAGTATTGGGAAACATCCATACACACTCATACACCACAGCCAATTTAGTTTATTCAGTTTATCTAAAGCGCATGTGTTTGGACTGTAGGAGCACCCGAACTGGAGCACCCGAAGGAAACCCACACAAACATGGGGAGAACATTCTAACTCCACACAGAGATGCCAACTGACCCAGCCAGGACTCAAACCAGCAACCTTCTTGCTGTGAGGCGACAGTGCTAACCACTGCGCCACAGTGCCGCCCCTTTTAAGTTATAGTCTGTAAAAATAATTTGATTATTTCACATGTTCTGTATTTCCAGATTTACAGTTTTTTCTGTTTATTTATGGTTGTATTATGGGATGTTGATCTCTGCTCTTTTGACTTTTGATGATGAAAATACAACTGTGCATTTTATTAAGTGACTGTTCCCTTAAGCTTTAGTGGTTTGAATGTTTTTATTATTAAAAATTTATAGAGATAATTAAGTCTCTGAGGGTGGCATAGTGGTTAGCACTGTCACCTCACAGCAAGAAGGTCGCCGGTTCAAGTCCCAGCTGGGCCAGTTGGTATTTCTTTGTGGAGTTTGCATGTTCTCCCCGTGTTGCCGTGGGTTTCCTCCTTGAGCTACGTTTTCCCCACAGTCCAAAGACATGTGGTACAGGTGAATTGAATAAACTAAATTGGCTGTATAAGTGTGTATGGGTGTTTCCCAGTGTTTCCCAGGTTGTGGCTGGAAAGGCATCCACTGTGTAAAACATATGCTTGGTGGTTCATTCCACTCTGGTGATCCCTGATAAATAATGGACTAAGCCAAAGGGAAATTAATGAATTAAGTCTGTAAAATAACAGAAAAAGAACTGGCTGTTTATTATTCCAGGTTTTTATTTTGTAATTTACAACATCAAACCAGACACTATATCACATCAAGCTACTAAAAATGTCTATAAAAGTCACTTTTTCAAATGTATCAACATTAAAAGTTGTTGAAGGACAGATCAAGGTCCCACGATACAATTAAAAAGCATAAATAATAATAGTAGTAATAATAACAACAACAACAACAATAATAATAATAATAATAATAATAATAATAATAATAATAATAATAATAATAATAATTATAATTATTATTATTATTATAAAAACAAAATCACAAAATACAAAACATTGTTAATTAATAGATATTTTTATAGAGCACAGCAAAGATTGCGAAGATAATTTTTACAAGCTACATTTACTGTACATTAACATTTTATATATATGGATATTATATATGATGTTTCATTTTATAGAATTTATACATAAAACAGAGATTATATGTACTGTAATAATACAATTTCACTGAGTTAGCTAGATTTCAGCATTTGTAGTTTTTAATTCAATTACTTTAAGTGAAAAGATTGTACACCATTTTGTTTCTTTGTTTCTCTACTGTATGTAAATAAATGAGAGTGCATGCGTGTGCATGAGAGTGCATGCGTTTGTGTGTGTGCATATACAGTTGAAGTCAAAATTATTTGCCCTTGTGTGAATTTCTTTTTCTTTTTCAATTATTTCCCAAATTATGTTTAACAAAGCAATGAATTTTTCACAGTATTTCCTATAATATTTTTTCTTCAGATGAAATATTCTAGAAATCTTATTTGTTTTATTTCAGCTAGAATAAAATAAGTTTTTTATTGTTTTAAAATTATTTACGGTCAATGTTATTAGCCCCCTTAAAGCAATTTTTATGGGTTGTTTACAGAACAAACCACTGTTATACATTGACTTGCCTAATTCCCCTAACTTTCCTTATAAACCTAGTTAAGCCTTTAAATGTCACTAGTCCACTAATCCTAGTATCTTAAATAATATCTTGTAAAATATGATATGATTTCGTCATGGCAAAGATAAAAAAAATCCATTATTAGAATTAAGAAATTGTTTAGAAGTAATGAGTTATTACAACTGTTTAGAAATGTGTTGAAGAAAATCTTCTGTTAAACAGACATTAGGGGAAAAAAATATACAGGAGGGCTGATAATTTAGCAGGTTTAATCATTCTGACATCAACTGTATATGTACAGGAGCTTAATTCTAGATTTTTAAATATTTTTTTGTCTGCATTTGTCTTGCAATTTGCAATCAATATCCCGTTGGCTCAGAAATCTCGGGTACACGATGTCTCAGTATAGAAAGGAAAGCTTTATTAGACTGTTCTCAGAGTGTTGTTCACAGTGTGACTGAATGATTGTTTTATTGACTCGACAGGGGGACAAAGAGGCAGAACTAGGACTGCCTTTCTCTCCGCTCTGTGACCGCAAAGCCACCATGATCGCCCAGTCACAGATAGGTAGAGTTACAACAAACACTCACACACTTGTATATGTGGTATGCATTTTATACTGTAAAAGCCCCTTAAGGCCTAACCCAACTCTCCAAGGAAACCTGTGGCAAAATTTGAATGTCAAAACTCCCATTAAGTACAGTATGCTTTTTAAGAGTTTTGAATTATGAGAACACCGTAAACCACATCGACAGTGTAAAACATTGGTCATACATTACCCTGGTCACTATACAATTGTGGGGTTATTCCATGAGTTTCCACTGTTTTTATACTGTGCGAACTGTATTTTTTATCGTTCTTTACCTAACCCTAGTCCTGCATTGTTACTACCTCAACAAAGTTTTTTATCATTTACAGTATCATATCTGGTCCTTTTGAAAAATTGGGACATGGGGAATGTCTTCATAAGTCACGCTCTTCTTTTAATAGCTATGTCAAACCACCACACACACACATACTGTACATACTTGCATATTTACTGTACATATGACTGTCAACTTCCTCTGCAGTATGCATAGTGTGTTTATATCTGAAGTTTCTGTATGGCGCACACGGATGATCTGCTACTGTACATTTGCTAAAGGAAGCAGACGTAATGCAGTATTGTATCCCAGTGCGCTCAGCTTGACCTGTTTTTAAGGTTGATGAACTAGAAGCAATGGTGAACTATTTTTAGCATCTTTATCTTTCAAACTGCCTTAAAGGAACTCCTTTGTGCTTAACAACTCCAGAGACTGTTTTAATAACACTGTAGTACAGGATATGTCTGTTGATCTATCTATCTATCTGTCTGTCTGTCTGTCTGTCTGTCTGTCTGTCTGTCTGTCTGTCTGTCCGTCCGTCCGTCCGTCCGTCCGTCCGTCCGTCCGTCCGTCCGTCCGTCCGTCCGTCCGTCCGTCCGTCCGTCCGTCCGTCCGTCCGTCTCTCTGTCTGTCTGTCTGCCTGTCCGTCTATCTACAGTATCTATCTGTCTGTCTATTGATTGGTGAAGCTATCTATCTATCTATCTATCTATCTATCTATCTATCTATCTATCTATCTATCTATCTATCTATCTATCTATCTATCTATCTGTCTGTCTGTCTGTCTGTCTGTCTGTCTGTCT
>CAIGQQ010003610.1:7378100-7396770 GCA_903798035.1 Danio albolineatus | reverse complement strand
TATATATATATATATATATATATATATATATATACAGTGTATATATATATATATAGAATTTTTTTGATTGTCCACAGAACAAACAATTGTTATACAATGATTTGCTTAATTACCCTAATTTGCCTACATAAACCCTTGAAATAACACTTTAAGCTCAATACAAGCATCTTAAAAAATATCTAGTAAACTATTATTTACTGTCATCATACAAGAAATTAGTTACTAGATATTAGTTATTAAAACTATTATGTTTAGAAATGAGGTAATTAGGGAAAAATATACAGGGGGCTAATAATTCAGGAGGGCTAATAATTCAGACTTGATTGACTTGATCTTGATTGTCGTTCCGTCTGACATTATGACAACTGCTATCTTGCAGTGTGTCATCACATGGCATCATATTCATGCAGTCTGACAAGCTACAATTGTTTAGCATTATTAAAAGATAATTAATCAGACAAAAATGCATGAAGTGACCAGGTGTAAAGTAAACAGCCACAACACTGCATGTGCTATTAGAATTAAAATTGATCTATAATTATAACTTTGACAATTATTTTAGTTTTAATTAGTAATCGATGCTATTTGAGGCGTCGAAATGAAAAACAAATAAATCTAGTGAAATGTTTTTAAAGGGTTGATTTTCTATTTCAAAAGATGTACAAAAGAGCTTGTGTACATTTAGATACAAGAAAAGCCAATTAACAGCATAATCATAAGCAGTTTGTTAAAGGGATATTGTTCCACATCGAAAGTTGCTCTTTTTAAGACTTTAATGCTTAAAAAACAGACAATAGAAAATTAAGCTCTTTAAAAAAAACATCAAAAACTGAAATAAAATAAGACAAATCTGAAAAGCTGTTTACTCGGATGCACAGATCTGTGAAAATGACTGAAGTCTTGTCACTGCTTATCAGAGTTGGGTGCGTTACTGTATTCTAATTACATTTTTGAGGAAAGCAGTAATGTAACAAATTACATTTTAAATTTGCGTAATTTGATAACAGTTATTAAAGTTAATGAGTCACTTATGTTACAAATGTAGTTTTTAGAAGAAAAAAAAATGCTTATTTTAAATCACATTTTCTGCTACAACGTCAGTTAATAAGCATGCTCTTTTACATTGCTGGAGAACACGAGCTGAAATGGTTGCTCTCAAGAGTGGCTGCTTCTTCAAGTGGAAAGCAGACATTACTTTGATTTTATTGAGAGTAAAATCAAAAATATTGCTGTGAAATTCAGTCTATCTAGTCTCTAAAGAACTTTCGACTGCTTTTAACTCGACCAGCAACTTGTCAGCACTAGAACAGAAAGCATTCTACGACAATACTCGCCACCAAGGAGGACACCGGCACCCAATAACATGGTGGCCTAACTCAGCCTAAACAGGCTAAATTGAATTTTTGTACAGGATCGGAAGTGAAGGTGTCTTATTTTTATTTTTTAATTGAAGGAAGAACAAGGTGAAATAATACATACATACAAGATTTGACAAGACTCCACTTCATTTTTTTCTTCATTTCTCTCTAAACGTCTTGGTAATCATTGGGCATGACTGTACCTTGTTCAAGTACTCCAACATCCATTTCAAAACTAGGCCTAATATCTTTATTATATGCATCGGACAGAATTTAAAATATAGTTGTCCAATAATCAAACAGTCTGCATGCCCAAAATATGAGCCAAATGTGTGCCAAATCTGACATCGCTCACGTGTGTCACTTACATTTGTGTATATCTTGGAAAGTCTAGCCATACTGTAATAAAGTCTGTGGGGGACCTTGAATTGAATCAAACGTAAGCGAGTACAGGAGGTTGTTCCATTTACTCTCAGTAATGCATCAATCTAAGTTTCCTCTGAAACGTGAAGGTGTCTTCTGAATGTGAAGAGAAGGGTAGCTGCTTATGGGGCTGTTCACATATCGCGTCTTTTGCATATTGGGTGCATATTGCGAGGTCGTACATTTCCCAGGCGCACCTAGTTGCAAAACGCAAGTCATGCGACAAGAACTGACCGATCAGCTTCATACTTTGTATGGAATATACACATTTAGGCAGACTTATTACCTCAGACAAACCCAGAAAACCCAAACACTGCAGTGCTTTTACATACTATGGATGTCAATGGTTACAGGTATCCAGTTTTCTTCTTTTTTGTAAAAAAATAAAATACAAACAGGACTGGGAAAAGTGAATGATGAAAGACTTTTAAGTTTTTGGCGATCTATTTAAGAATTTTGAATATGTCAACCTGCTGTGATCAACCAATTGTAATGTTTATCAGTGAATGTTAAATTACTGAAAGAGCTGCAGTTTATTGTGTATTTTATAGGTATATTTTATATGTTTTAAAAGTAACTTAGTAATCTGATTACTTTTTACATGAAGTAATTCATAATGTAATCAGATTACAATTTTCCAGTAGTAATCAGTCATTTGTAAGCTATTATTTTTTTTAAGTAACTTACCTAACACTGCTGCTTAAAATCTAATAACAGATATTTAATTATTATTATTTTATTCTTTATCATGCAGAACATGAAACTACAGTATATGGAAAGAGACCGTGAATTATATAATGTATGGATCAAAGTCTGAGACCACTTATAGTGTTAATAATTTAAACCTGAATATAAACAAATGTTTTGTCATTCTTAACATTTGAAACAAAGAAATGTTCTAGATATGAATTATTTTTGACAAAATGTCAGATGTTCTTGTTTCCTCTAAAGCTAATGATGCTGTTTGGATCATTCTCAAATCATTCTGAGAGAGAAAAAAAATCTAAAAACAGACTATTCACTAGTGGCCTGAGACTTTGGACCTCGCTGTATATGGATATGAGTGGAGGAGTGTGTTAATATTAGCAGCTGATCCATAAGCACATACATACACACACTGTGAGTAGTCTGTTGAGTGGGCTGCATGTGTGGGTCACTGTGTGCAAATCACCGCCTCCATCACTCAGTATGTGTAGTGCGAATGTTAATGCAAGTGCACTGTGGATCAGATGGCATAAACACATCATTCCTACTATGCAGTACATTTCCATTGCATTAATATATTAATAATTTTTTACAAGACTGGAATCGTTATGCTAATTAAAGTTATGTGAAAATAGGACTGAAGCTTCATTAATTTCAATACAAATTCCTTTGTAAAATAAAATAACTAATCTGGAATAGATGACAGTAAAACTGACACAAAACTGACACAACTCTAAATTACTAAAACTAAAATAAAAGGAATATAAAAAACACAGAATAACACAAAAATAAATAACAAAATCTAACATTATGTAAAACCTTTAAAAAAAAAAAAAACATTTTTAAGGTAAATCGTAAAATGATAATATATACTGTAATATATAAAAACTGCTAAACAAAAACAGTGTTATTAATAAAAAAAAAATAGAAAATTAAAAGTGATGTCTAAAAACAAAGACCGTTTGTAGAAATGTGCATAAAAAGTATACATTTTATTAATATATTAATATTTTATAAATATATCAATATATTTATTTATTTATAATATAAATACTTACATTAATATGTTTTATAAACTTTAATATATTTATTTATATTATACATAGTTCAATACTAAATAATCATATCGTGTACTAACTATCTATACTGTAATACATCACAAATGTTACAATAAAAACACTGTTATATACACTCACCAGCCACTTGCACCGTCTAACTGCTTGTTAATGCAAATTTCTAATCAGCCAATCACATGGCAGCAACTCAATGCATTTAGGCGTGTAGACATGGTCAAGATGATCTGCTGCAGTTCAGACCGAGCATCAGAATGGGGAAGAAAGGTGATTTAAGTGACTTTGAACGTGGCATGGTTGTTGGTGCCAGACAGGCTGGTCTGAGTATTTCAGAAACTGCTGATCGACTGGGATTTTCATGCACAACCATCTCTAGAGTTTACAGAGAATGATCTGAAAAATAGAAAATATCCAGTGAGCGGCAGTTCTGTGGGCGCAAATGCTATCACGTCAATATGGACCAAAATCTCTGAGGAATATTTCCAGTACCTTGTTGAATCTATGCCATGAAGGATTGAGGCAGTTCTGAAGGCAAAAGTGGGTCCAACCTGTTACTAGTAAGGTGTACCTAATAAAGTGGCCAGTGAGACGTACAGTATTCGCAGTTGAAGTAAAAATTATTAGCCTTCTTGTAAAATGTTTTTAATTTTTTTAAGCGATGCTTGATGGAGTACACATTTTAAACATAACAATTTTAATAACTAATTTCTATTAAGTTCTTTCTTTTGTCTTTGTCATGATAACAGTACATAATATTTTACTAGATATTTTGCAAGATACAGTACTAGTATTCAACTTAAAGTGCAATTTAAGGGCTATATGTATATATATATATATCCGTTCTGAATGATTTTGAGATATTGAGCTTCAAAGTTTTCGTATTCCATAGCAAACATTATGTGTGTAACATTTATTTTTTAAAATAAAAAGTCTTACAATGTAAACAACTTATAAAAAAACATCCCATAATGTAAACAAGTTGTCAATTAATAATGATATGTCAATAGCTAAATTTTGACAAAAATGTCTGATAGGACCTGATAATTCTAACGTGACGATATATATATACTGAATATATATATTCTCTATTCTGTCTATATGAAGATATGTTATCTCCAAGGCCTTTTTGCCTGATACATCCATTTATAGAAATACTACTGTAAATGACGACACAAGCACATTCATTTTTAATGCCAGCCAGCTCATAAAGTACTGCATAAGAGGAGTGAGTCAGATGCTCTGGTTATGCAAGAGTCTGAAACGTCACATCAGTGCAGATGCTGGATCTCTACCTCTCATGGTGGGTGGTGTGTAGACGCTCTGTTTCCTCTGGGCTGGAGAAAGCTGGGCGTTCTGGGCCTGGAGAGTGGACAGTGGAAAAGCACAGCGTGAGAGACGGGATCTGATTTCACTAAGACTCTATTTCAGGAGCTTGGAAATCAATGGCAACTGCATCAGAGCTCCATCCATCTTCAGCAGCGTCTCAACACAGGGAGACGAGCAGGAGACAGCAGTCTAACACTCATGTAAAGTGCTGGGGTTAAACTTCTTCATTTACTGTATACAGGACTCACCTCTGTTTGATGGCCTGTGGACTGTTTGTCATCTCCTGAAGTGGGAAACACAATGGAGGGATTGAGTTTCAATGGGTATTTGTAAACGGAAAGGGTACAAAATATTAAAAAAAAGCAAAAAACAAAACAAAACAAAAACTACATTGTAAAAAAAAAAGATATGACAAAAAAATCAAGTCAACAATTATTTGATGTTACTTTAACTCATTCATTCACTGATTTTCCTTCGGCTTAGTCTTTTTTCAGGGGTCACCACAGTGGAATGAACCACCAACTGTTCCAGCATACGTTTTACGCAGCAGATGCCCTTCCAGCCACAACCCAGTACTGGGAAACACCCATACACTCTTACATTCACACACACTCATACATTACAGCCAATTTAGTTTATTCAATTAATCGGTACCACATATGCTTAGAATGTGGGGGAAACCAGAGGAAACCCAGGCATGTTACTTTAACTCATTTTAAAAATTTGAGAAAGCTGAAAGTTAGAAAGTTGAATAAGAAAGTTGATCAAGTTTCAACTATTTTTAAAAGCTTTAATTTCATATTTTAGTCAGTTTGATTGGTGACTGGAAAAGTTCATTTGATTTAACCAAGCATTTTAAGGCAGGAATATTTTTACAGTACAAAATGAAAAGAGCTTTGTTCAAGCATAGATTAAATCCATTTAAAAAAAAATCAAAAGTGACAGCAAAGGCCTTTCAATATTTACATTGTTACAAATAATTTTATGCTTAATGTTATTCTTTTGAACTTTCTATTTATCGATAGAGAGACAGACAGACAGACAGATTTACGAAGCGTTTTCCTTGTCGTGTTTTGACCTTTGCTTTGTTGTACTGTTTACATTGTTTTGCCGCCTGTCCCGAGTCCCGACCATTCGCCTGTACTCTGACCACGCTTTTGGATTATCTGCGTGCTCCTGTCTGTCTCTGTTTTGACTTTTTGGCTGCCTGATGACTCCTCAACTCTGTTGTACCCTGACTCATTACAATACTGTTATTAATATTTATAACTAAAATTAAAATGAAAACATTCATTCATGTTCTTGTCGGCTTAGTTTCTTTATTAATCTGGGGTCGCCACAGCGGAATGAACCGCCAAAATGAACATGCCCTTCCAGCTGCAACCCATCAATGGGAAACATCCATACATACTCATTCACACTCATACACTAGTGTCAATTTAGATTACCCAATTCACCTACAGCGCATGTCTTTGGACTTGTGGGGGAAACCAGAGCACCCGGAGGAAACCCATGCCAACACAGGGAGAACGTGCAAACTCCACACAGAAATGGCAACTGACCTCGAAATTATTATTAAGTATATATATACACTATAATATATAAACAAAATTATATTTTGAAATATATTATTAGTATTATATATAAAATTAAAATTTCAAACTATTATTTACTAATTAAAACTATTAATTACTAATACAACAATTTAATGGCGTAATAGCTGAGAACCATAGTTTGCAATATTGTGCACTAAATCATGATTTTAGAATGGTATTCAATTTGAAATGAATAAATGATCCTCCAGTATTTTTGAATTTTTTTAATCAATTTTCAAAATGATCTGTTCTAAAATTTTCCCAAAACGTTAGCACAAAAACATTTATACAACCTTCAATGAATTATGTGGACTTCATGTACAGTTTAAAATGTTGCTATGTGTTTCAGGATGTTCAGAAAACATTAAAAAGTTAAATTCATGTTCGACCTAGTCCCTTATAAATCAGAGATCACCACAGCGGAATGAACCACCAACTTATTCAGGATATGTTTTATGCAGCGGATGCTCTTCCAGTCACAACCCAGTACTGGGAAACACCCATACACTCTTGCATTCACACACTCACTCATACACTATGGCCAATTTAGCTTATTCAATTCATCTATAGCACGTTTTTGGAGTATGGGGGAAACTGGAGCACAGGAGCACCCACATGAACACAGGGAGAACATGCAAGAAACATCCACACAGAAATGTCACCTGGTCAAGCCGGGACTAGAACCAGCAACCTTCTTGCTGTGAGGCGACAGTGCTAACCACTGAGCCACTGCGTCGCCATTATCAAACTCAAAATTATAATAAAATAGAATGAACTAAAACTGGACGTTTTAAACAGGTAGTGACCAACTAGCATATTAAAAACATGTTTTTTGATTAAATAAAAAATTCATGTTTGATGCTACTAAAACTTATTTAATTAGTTAATCAGTTAAGTTATACACATTTCAACTGAATATTTAAGTGAGTTTAACTGATATAAGTTGAAAGGGCTTGTTAACTACATTTGATTCTACTTTTTTTTTCCAAGGCAGCAACAAATATTTACAGTGCTTTTGAGTCCCACTTAAACTAATCTATAGGATTGGGTCATGTGAGCTCTGCAAATTATGTTAAAGGACACTAAGAGCAAAGCTAAAGTTAGACCAATTGTGTCTTATTTGATACAGGAATGGAATGTGTGTGAGGAGCCCAATTTGATTTGAGCCTCCGCTACCAGCACTTTCATAATGCAAAACTGCTTTTAGGAGAGCGACCCATTTCTTTCCCCAACTGCATTAAGAGGGGCTTATACATTATTTCAGATGTTCTAAAATCAAGGTCTAACTGTTCATCTGAAAACCCAAAAGACCAGTTTTATCTTCCAGGGTCTTGATGATTCTTTCAGGCCGGCTTATACTGTAGTTTCATCATGCTTGCTCTCACTGCTTATGGAGAGCCTTGAAGAATCTATGCAAATGCTTCGTAAAATCTTCAGTATATATTTTTTTCATGTCTCTTAATTTTACATTTTCAGTCACAACAGTCTTTCTTCTTCTATTGTTCAGAATATTAAAGAGAATGTCACATTAAAATTAGTGAATGTTACATTTTAAACTTAACGTTCCTCAGTAAATGAAACAACAAAAATATTTTTGGTTTGACACTAAAATGAATGACCTTCCTGTATTCTGAAGGCCAATGCCTTTATTTAAAGGGATAGTTCACCTAAAAATAAAAATTAACTCACAGTTTCCTCACCCTCATGTGGTTCCAAAACTTTTGTATTTCTCTTTTTTGTTAAAAACTAAAGAAGATATTTAGAAAAATGTTAAAAACCTGCAACCATTGACCTCCATAGTAGGGAAAATATATACCAAACAAAAAATATCCAAAAATATAAATATCCAAAATAACATATTTTTTTGTTCAACGGAAGAAAGAAATGGGTTTGTGACAAGTGAAGGGTTAGTAAATGATCACAGTATATTCATTTTTGGGTGAACTACTCTAACATGTATTGCATAATTTTGAATGTCATCTGTTTTGGATTGTGAGAAACCTATGCACCACTAACTTCACTGACGCTACAGTTGTTTAAAGGGGAAAGACAACTTTAAAAGCCCCCGATTTCTCTTAAAGCCTCTGAGCATCTTTATTCCCCATCTAATAGCCACTTAAGCCTTGTTTAAATGAAGTCTGAGGAAATGCTGGATTACCACCTCAGGCCTGAAGCTACAAGTAAAACCAGAGGAACTCACTGAACCACAGTAGCCACAAGAGCCTTCTCTTTTATAGGCCCACTGGCTCCACACAAGAGGACGGTATTAGACGTAGTGCACAAAACGTCCCTGCCAAAGCCACAAGTTTTGCTTTATGAACACTGCACCAAATTACCAATCTAACCACAAAGAAACATTTTTTTTTAAATAGGCTAATTTTACAAGTCCCTCAGAGTTAAAAAGATTTCACCATTTGTTTTGTACATTTAGACAATCTCCAGGTCTGGCAGGAGCACTTGTAGCTTAGCATAAATCATTGAATCGGATTAGACCATTAGCATCTTGGGTCACACTTTATTTTGATGGTCCATTTGTTGAATTTAAGTTACATTGCAACTAATTCTCATTATATTATAAATAGAATGTTAGGTTAGGGTTAGGGGTAGTGTTAGTGTAAGTTGACATGTACTTGCAAAGTTTCTTATAGTCAGTTAAATGTCTGTTGAATGTCAGTATCAACAGATATTAAGTAGACAGTCTACTAATACTCAAATGGACCATCAAAATAAAGTGTTACTGCATCTTGCTCAAAAATGATCAAAGAGTTTAGATCATTTTCCTATTTAACACTAGAATTACCAAGGTGGTCACTTTGACAGTTCTTAATTTTTGCAATGAAATAAGTGCAGTGAGTAGCATTGCCGCCTCACAGCAAGAAGGTTGCTGGTTTGAGCCACAGCCGGGTCATTTGACATTTCTATGTGTGGTTTGCATGTTCTCCCTGTGTTCGTGTTGGTTTCCTCCGGGTGCTCGTTTCCAACCACAGTCCAAAAACATGTGGTATAGGTGAATTGGAAAAGCTAAACCGTCCATAGTGTGCATGTCGTGGTCCTCCAGGTTGGAGGTTGAGCGCTGGGGTAGCAACCCACCTCATAAAAACTAGAAGCTACGAAACACCAATACGGTGCGGCTAAATATCAGCTTCAATAAAAAAAGGCCCTGGGAGTAAGTAAGCAAGTAATAACTTTGTTGAAATAAGACACATATATAATTCCCTGACGTTTATGTGTATTTTTCCTTCCAACATTTTTATCTTAATAAAATTACAAAACACAAAAGAGTTCTGATTATTTCTACCTAGAACTACTGTACCACAGTGGTTAAAATGCATTTTAATATCTGCTACTTTTATGCGTGCTTCTGTTGCCTAGCAACTTCCTTCTATCAAAAACATAACTTTCTCTTTGCAAAAACATAGGCTGCGTCCGAAACCGCATACTTCCATACTATACCGTACGCTAAAAACAGTATGCAAGCCGAGTAGTATGTCCGAATTCATAGAATTCTAAAATCAGTATGCGAGAAGTACCTGGATGACTCACTACTTTCAACGAGATTCTGAAGTGCGCATCCCATGCACGCTGCGCTGTCCCATGATGCCCCACGAGAGAATTCATTAATGGGAGTGAAGACGCAGGCAGGTCACGTGACCATGACAAAACGGCGGCTGTAGTATGTCTGAATTCCATTCATACTTCTCACATTCATACTGTATAGAACGTACTTTTCTAACGGCCGAGTAGAACGTTTAAATTCAAATGCAGTACCTACTGAGTAGTAGGCGGTTTCGGATGCAGCCGTAACTTTACTTCCTGAAAATAATCCCAAGAACCAAGCCCTACACTTGCACCTAGGCATGGGCCGATATAAGATTCTGACGGTATGATAACCGCAGACAAAAATATCACGATTTCACGGTTTTACTGTACTGTGATTACTGCTCTAATATATATATTTTTAAATGTCTGGGTAAAAAACAAAACCTTTATTTCCCCTTTTGAACACAAAATATTTTATTTTGAGAAACATTTATAACATTTCAGAACAGTAAACATGTCAGGCTAAATAATACAAATAAATCATTGACTTCTACTGTCTTCGATAGTTTCAAAAACAGAGCATTTCACAGCGTCATTTTTGGATATAATTTCTGCTGGAAATACGGTTGTCCATAAAAATGTAATTTAAAAAAAAATCTTACGACTTATAGGAACGGTATAGCAGAAAATTTTGGAGGTTTAAAACCTTGACTTTTCCAAACCGCGGTATACCTTGAAAACGGTTAGCGTCCCAAGCCTTCTTGCACCACAGTTAGAATCTGTGTAAAATCACTGCACCTGCTGCAACCATGGTACAGCAGAAAAAAATTCTTTAGTTATTACGCCAGTATGAAAGTACATTTCCTTATCATATCCACTTAGCCAGTTTTCTTTTTCCATTGTTCTTAGTACACAGTGTAACTACCGAAGTGTCAAGAACTAAATTGGTTATTAATTAAATTAATAAACAATTATAATTATTTTTATTTTGATCAAGATGCTAGTGGTCTAATCCAATTCAATGATTTATGCTAAGCTAAGCTAAAAGTGCTTCTGCCAGACCGAGAGATCGACTGAATGGATTCAAAAATGGTGAAAACTCAATTGTTAACTCTAGAAGAGTAATAAAAAGAGCCTATTTACCAAAAATAAATAAATAAATAAAACGTTCCGTTAACAAGCCAAACCGCTCTTCAGCTTCATCTGCAACGAACAGTTACACCATGCCCAGTTTATGACAAGTGACGCAAGTTCATAAAGCTTCACAAACTTTCTTTATAAGGGACCGATTCCAAGAGTTTTGGATCAGAGGAAGAAATGCCAGCCAAACAAAGAGGTGCCTGTTTTGTGAATGCAGCTCTGTGTGTCCCACCTCCTCAACACGCCCCTGCCATCTACATCCAAAATCAGCAGGGAGAAATAATCAGCCGGGTACAACCACAACTCTACAACAACCACACAGCAAACGCTCGGCATCAATCAGGAAAAACAAACAGCATTTCCCAGTCATTTGTCAGGTTTGAATGGCTTTGCTGGAGAGCATGTCATCTGTGTTGAGTAAGAACTGGCAGGAGTAAACGTTCTTAGCGGAGGGAAGCTCGTGAGCTCATAACAAGGCCTCTTCTCAAGCAGAACTGGCAGATGGCGATGCTGGCTTCTGAGAGGGGTTTTGGTTAAGCTTTATCATTAGAAAAAACTATCATCTTTGCCAAGTTAAACGCAAGAGTGTGCGCACATATGATCTCGGTGAGTTTCCAGCCAAGACTAGACCTGAACACTCAGATGAAGAGGCTCATCGCTATGTTTATTCACTCATATTCAAAACATTCTGATACTGGATGTTTGAGATATACAGTTGAAGTCAGAATTTTTAATTATTAGCCCCCCTGTATATTTCCCCCAATATCTGTTAAACGAAAGGAAGATTTTTTTTCAACACATTTCTAAACATAATGGTTTTAATTGCTAAACTTATTTCATTTATCTTTACCATAATGACAGGACATAATGTTTTACTAGACATTTTTTCAATGTACTAGTATTCAGCTTAAAGTGACAATTTAAAGCGTTTAATTAGGTTAACTAGGCAAGTTAGGGTTATTAGGCAAGCCATTGTATAATGATGGTTTGTTCTGTAGACCATTGGGAAAAGAAATTGCTTAAAGGGGTGGTCCACAGTGTATTTTTAAGGCTTGGTTGTGTTTATAAGATGCAAAGCAATGTGTTCTCATGCTTCATTTGTAGAAAATCACATTATTTTTTTCCATTTACCTTATTTTCATTTACCTTATTTCATTTACTTTGATTATTATATACAGCTACTCAGCTAACATGAAAACATATTTCATCGTTTCTCTGAAAGGCCTGTCCTCAAGAGGCTCTGATTGGTCAGCTAACATAATGTGCTGTGATTAGCGGATTGCCTCCATGTCACACCCCTACAAGCACGCGCTTTTGTGTAAATACTGTGAGTCAGAGTAGCTGATCAGACAGAAAAATGAAGACACAACCTCATACCTGCTCTTTAAAATAAAATCTGACAAGTGTATTTCACATATATTTGGAATAAGCATGTGTAAGTAATATAAAATGTTATCATTTCTTTTGTGAGTTTATTATTTAAGATGTAGAATGCACGTAAAATAGTTTAAAAAAATAAAACTGGTTTTATTTTTGAAGGAAAAATAATAGGAAATACTGTAAAAATTTCCTTGCTCTGTTAAACATCATTTGGTAAATATTTGAAAAAGAAAAACACAAGAGGGCTGATAATTCTGACTTCAACTGTATAAGACTCAATCCAGAACTGCTGGAAAGTGGTTAATTTGTAAATTGTAAATTTCAGAAAAGTGGCTAATTTGTAAATTGATTTTAAAAAGAAGCCATGTCCCAAACCCCACCCCTAACCCTACCATAAAATGTATGAATAGGATCATATAAATGAATAAGAAAAAGCCACTACATTAAAAAGTTATGATTTGAGATTGCATTGTAAATAAATGTTATGACACAAGCTATGAAAACTAATGTCTTTATGTTACTTTAACTAGTATTAATCAGCCAATCAGGTTTCAGCAAAAATGGTTTAGTTATACAAAGTTTAACTTAATACTTTTAGTCAGTTTGACCAATGTAAGTTGAGATGACTATAAAAGTTCTTTGATTCTACTAAAAAAATTAGGCAGTAAGGATATGTTTAACATGTGGACCTGCAGGTACAGTACATTTCAAACATTTTTCATTATTTTTTCTTAAACTAGAATGATATACACTAAACACACAAGTGTTTATTTAACTTAGAAGAGTAAACACACGCACACACGCGCGCGCGCACACACGCACGCACGCACACGCACACACACACACACAAACAAAACTAGAGTTAAAATATTTCATGATAACTGAAGCAGAGTTATATTTTATATTAAGACAAAATATCCCCAAATACACTAGCAAACATAATTTTTTTTAGAAATAACTTGATATTATGTGTTATTATTTAAAACACACAGTTTTTTTATAATAGGTTTATCAAGTTCAAGAATTAATCATATATATAACTAATAATAACCAAAACATATTTTAATGCATGAAATAAGAAAAAAAATGTGATGTTTTCAGACATATTTGAAGGTTTTCAATTACAACAAATGAAAATGTTTATTCATTCATTCATTTATTTTCTTTTTGCCTTAGTCCCTTTATTTATCTGGGGTCGCCACAGCAGAATGAACTACCAACTTATCCAGCATACATACCACACAGCGGATGCCCTTCCAACTGCAACCTATCACTGGGAAACATGAATACACTCTCATACACACTCATACACTACAGACAATTTAGCTTACACAATTCACCTATAGCATGTCTTTGGACTTGTGGGAAAAAAAAAAAAGAAGCACGCGGAGAAAACCCACGTGAACAAGGGGAATGTCAACTGCACACAGGAATGCCAACTGACTCAGCCGAGGCACGAACCAGCGAGCTTCTTGTTGTGAGGCCTGCGCCACCGTGACGCCCGAAAATGTTTAATATTATTATAATAATTAGCATATACTTCATTACAATATATTAATAGTAATAATTATTGTAATTATTATTATTATTATTATTATTATTATTATTATTATTATTATTATTATTATTATTATTATTTTTATTAATAGTAGTAGTAGTAGTTGTTGTTGTATTATGATCAGTGCTATTAAGGACAATGTTTTAATGACAATAATTTTAGTTATCAGACAAAATAAAATGATCATAAAGTAAACATATAACCATTTAGGCTAAAGAAATTGGTTTATGTTATATAGATTTATAGATTGTTTTGTTGGAATGTTTTAAACACAGAACACAGGCAGATTTTTTAATTATTAAAAACAGTTTTTCCTGCTTATAGTCCCTTTATTAATCTGGGGTCGCCACAGCAGAATGAACCACCAACTTATCCAGCATATGTTTTACAAAGTGGATGCCCTTCCAGCTGCAACCCATCATTGGGAAACATCCATACACACTCATTCACACTCATACACTACGGACAATTTAGCTTGTCCGCTTGTCAATTCACCTATACAACATGTCTTTGGGCTTGTGGGGAAAACCGGAACACCATGAGGAAACCCACTTGAACACAGAAAGAACATGCAAACTCCACACAGAAATGCCAACTGACCCAGCTGAACTGAGTCAGTTCAGCCAACTGAACCAGTGACCATGATGGTGTGAGGCGATCGTGGTACCCACTGCGCCACCGTGACGCCCTTATTTAAAATCAATGCTTTTAAATGCAAAAAACAAACTTCAATATGATTTTCTCTCTGAGGTGATAGCATAATACATTAACTTGAAACCAATTTGCCCAATCCTACAACCTAAGTTCATTAAATCAAATCACTTTTGCGTGGACATTTTTAAAGCAGAAAGAGATTAATATTTACTCGTTTAATGCTGAATTATAAACATGTTTTGTCCCATTTTTGAAGAATCACCTGAAGTATTTAGCACAATCAGACTGTCACAACATGAAAACATCACATCATAAAGTTGTTTTGCCAAGTGCTTCTTGGAAAATTCAGCGCACAAGTCTGGAAGTCATAATTACGGTATGATGGGTTATGGATTTTTTTGGACCGAATGAACTAGAAGCATTGAGCAATTTCAAATTTCTCTGTTTTCACTTTTCAAACACAGGAAGTTTTTTAACACTAATGCAACATTGACGATCAAAGGATGCTTTATCTCTTTATTTCATCATTTTCAACCAGCCACAGGGAATTATGGGAAGTTTCGTCCTACAATACTGGCGCCTCATAAACGTGGATAAATAAGCAGTGTTTCTGGCAAGCTTTACAGCCATTCTTCATCAAAATTTCAACTAAAAAAACTAATTATTATAAATAAATAGCTTCCATCGTCGATTGGTTGTTTTCTACTGGTGAAACATTGTGGCTGCATTCATGTGTGCTCACGAACAGGATTATTCTGACATGACTTGAAGGCAGCATTTGTTTAGACTCTGGAATGATTTCACTACATTTTCAGTGCCAGAAAGCAGCTTCGAGTGTGGGCTGTTGAGTGGGATTAGGGTTGAGGTTACTGTGTTTACTGATGACGCTAATGTGTTGGCATGTAGCTCAAGTGGAAAACTTTATTGATACTGCTAGCATGTGGGAAAATATAGGAACTTGCTCAGAAAATGGAGAAGTCTTCAGGTAAATACAACTACAGTGCATAGCATACAGTATGAATGCCTATATTTCCAATGTCACACTGTGAGATAGAAGTTCAAAACTGTAATATTAAGTAGTTGCATTCATGAGAAAGTTGTAATTGTGGGTTTAAAACTTGAATTGGGAAATACAAGATACCAAATAAGATATGATATTGTGAATTATTACACAGGTCTCTGGAAGACTTGATTGTGATTGGTCAGTCGTGCATTAAAAGGATTCTTTCACTTTCTTTTTCTCTCTTTCATGGATAAGGAAAGGGTGTTGTACGCACAGACATCCGTTAGCCTACATAATTAATTTAGTTTGTTAAGCGCAAAGATCTGTTTCAAAACTATTTGTAAAGTCAGTTCTAATTTGCGGCAAACGAATACATGAACAATAATAATGAAATCTGGTCAATAAACTGAGTTATATCCAAACACACATGCTATGCCCCATCTGGTCCAAAACCTGACAGGCGGACAAATCTAAGCTTGTTTTTAATAAAACAAATATAAATAATATGCAAATAATAAATAATACTGCTAGTAATAATAATAATAATAATAATAATAATAATATAACATTATACAAAAGCAAGTTGTCATGAATAAACTGAAAAAAGCCCCCCCAAGGGTTAAGAAGGCATGGAGGCAGTGGTTTTTATATTTATGTAGAAAATAATATTTTTTGTAATATTTTAATCCTTTAATTCTTTTCTATTTTTAAAGATATTTGCGTATTGCTGTACATCCTGTGTGTATTAAGCATTGTGTAAGCGAGGCACACAACAACTTTAAACCTGCTTTCAGCATGTTTGTTGCAAAGTGTATTTGAGTTCCTCAAAATAGCAACGCGCCAGCTATACGCCTTAACATGCCTCCTTTGTGGACCAGAACGCCTATGGGCACACATATGAGCGCAAATGCATTTACTATTTAAACAGCGTGGCACAAAACGTCAAAATGACCCTTCCTTCGAGCTGAAACTAGCAAATAACACTTTTGTCGCGCCTTGCGCCGGGTGTATAATAGGGCCCATAGAGTCACATTGTATACTATACACACTATATGAGACATATATAATCACAATTGGTCATCTACAATCATATTGTGAGACAAAGTCATCTAGCCATATCAAGGGCATAGAATTGGCATGGACGAAGGGGACTTGTCCCCACCAATATCCACCAATTACTGAAATTTCACTACCAATAATTTAACTTACACGTGCAAAAAGTCAAGTTCGCTATGATTTTACCATAATACTGTTAACCAAGGCTGTGCAATTGATCAAAATTCAGTTTCAATTTTGACCTCGGGATAAAGCAGTTAAATTGTGTCACACACCTCTCTAAATTTCTCTACATTCATACCTCCTCAAAGCCTGACTGCAGTAAAATCATGTAAATTGACTTTTGCAGCATGGGATTGTTATTTGTATTATTAAGTGTTTATTTTATATTATACAGAACTTTATTCATGTTTTTAAAAGCGCAAATAGAATTTGTACAATGCATTGCTCTGGGGATGTATGTCCTCACCAAAGCCAATCTACACCCTTGAGCCATATAATCAGATATAAAGTCACAAAGAGCTATAAAGTCAGATGTGAAGTCACAATTTCCTTTTTATCGACTCTGAGGTGAGAAGGGGCTTCTATAAAAGGTTATTTGCCGAAGCACATATACAAGTGTAGGTATAATTGAATCTCAGCTAAATGCATTCCATCCATTTCCTAAATAGCTCTGGATTTCATCATAAATATAAGCCCAGTCAGCCTACGCTGAGGTTAAACTGAAAGACCAATCTTGAAAATAGGGCTGCACAATATATCAAAAAGTATTGTTATCATGATAATAGTACGCAATATCCATACCGCAGAGAAGTGTAATAAATGAAATTAATTTTGTGTGCCAAGCATTTGTGTGCTACATGCATAGTTTATCAAAATCTGACCAATCAGATAGGGCCTTTACTATTTTCAATCCTATATCTTCAGTATGTGCTGTTAGATTAACCTGGAGCTGAAAATAAATACTAATGCTAGGAGAAAAGTAAGGAAAACTATGACAGCCAATAAAAATCAGTCATTAATGTGCATTGGGTCTTAAATGTTTGCAACTTGATATGTTTTTTTTTAATTAGCTCAGAATTAGATCTATTACTTGTTTATTTTAGTATGACCATTACATAAATATTTTTAAAAAATGATAAAATAGCATTTTGCAGTAGTTATATCCAGTGGTGGAAAGAGTACTGAAAAATAATACTCAAGTAAAAGTACCATTACTTGCCCAAAAATGTAGTGCAGGTAGAGTAAAAGTGTCTGTTGTAAATAATACTCAAAGTATGAGAAAAAAACAGCCTTTTTATGAGAACTCACGTGAGTATTATGCTGTGAAAGGATGATGTGTTCACATGTAATTTGAGCATATGTGTGTGTGTAAATGTAATCTGTATAGTTTAAGGCCATTTGGTGATTTCAGTCATCATACAGTAAACATCCATCATCTTGGATCCACAATCCACCGTCCACCCACATCCACCCATCAGTAGCTACAGTTATTAGTGTAAACAGGGGCTTAGTGTTTTCGGGTTGTTGTTTTTTTTAGGTTAAACAGCAATGCCTCATTAACACCTCAGACAGGCTGCGTCATTAATGGCCAAGCATTTGGTTTGAGTTGGGGGAAGGGGGATGTCTCCAATATTTTTCATAAACATAGAGACACAAACAGACTGTTGGAGATATTTGTTTGTTTGTTTATTTATTGTCAACCAAATTACTGTTGGGGCAATGGTAACCTACTACTGTAGGAGTACTATTGTAGGCTATAAATGTCAACAAAATATAATCCTTAAAAAATACATATATATTATTTTATATAAAATTACCATATATATAAAATTACTATATATATATATATATATATA
>CAIGQQ010003610.1:7358919-7377700 GCA_903798035.1 Danio albolineatus | reverse complement strand
ATATGTATTATATATGTACCCGAATGCCTACAAAGCAGCCCTTGCTGACTTAAACAACTTGTGCAGTTGTGACAGACGAGCGATACGCACAGTGGGCATCCACAACGAACTGGGATGGATCGAGAGGCTTCGATCGAGAGAAGTTGCGTACTATGTTTCCATCCACCTATTTTTATATGCATTTTGGATATGTGCATAAAAACGGTTGATGGAAACACCAAGATGCACATACATTTTGAAAATGTGCATAAATAATAATTGTGCATAACTGAGTAGGATAAACTTTTTTATTCGGTAAGAAAAAATGTGCATAAACTATGATGGGAACACTTTTATCAAACAAATTCCAGTATGCGCATTAAAAAAAGACAAGTGATTTTGTTATAAGAGATCATGTGATGATTAAAAATGTGTGTGAATGGACAAACCAGCAGGTCGAGGACATTGTAAAACATCTGAAATTTTGTTTTGGTCATTCTAAAACGCCTTAACCATTGCAGTATTATTGTTATTATAATATTAATTACCTCCAGAACTGTCAAGAACGTCTGTGCTCCACGTCTCACGCCTTCAAATGCCACCACATAATCATCAGGTGTCAGCCTTGTCTTTTAAGGTGCAAGTCATTTATTAAATGAAGAACAGATTCATGCAGCTTCTCCTACTGCAGCAAATTCTGCTTTTTACTTATGATATTTGGCGCCAGTATATCAGGAAGAGACGATTTTGTTCTCTTTGACTCATTGGAACGAAACACATGCTTTATTTTTATGTCTTTTAAGCGATATTTAATTCGCATTTTGGGATGGAAACATAGCTAGTGACTTGCAGTCTAAACAGTCTCTGAGTCATTACGTGTAAACATTTGGACATCTTATCAGAATCAGAATCAGAATCAGAAAGAGCTTTATTGCCAGGTATGTTCACACATACGAGGAATTTGTTTTCGTGAAAGAGCTTCTACAGTGCAACAGAATTACAGAGACAGGACAAAAAACAGATAATAAATATATTCAAAAAATAGAAGTAAGTGTTAAATGCAAATATACAAATGGACAAGTGTATGTACAGGTGTATTACTATATACAACATTATATGTGCAGCTGTTATGTGCAAATTGGCATGTAAAGTGTGCTGTTAAATAAGTGTATGTGTGTGTAAAAAGTGTATTTGTTATGTGCAAATTGGCATGTAAAGTGTGTTGTTAAATGAGTGTATGTGTGTGTAAAAAGTGTATTGCAAGTAGTGATGTTGGTTCCATGATTGTTATCATCAAGTGTTCATGAGATGGATTGCCTGAGGGAAGAAACTGTTTCTGTGTCGGGCTGTTCTGGTGCGCAGTGCTCTGTAGCGTCGACCAGAAGGTAACAGTTCAAAGAGGCAGTGTGCTGAGTGTGAGGGGTCCAGAGTGATTTTGGCAGCCCTTCTGCTCGCTCTGGATAAGTACAGTTCTTGGAGAGTAGGGAGGGTTGTACCAATGATTCGCTCAGCAGTCCGAACTATTCGACGTAGTCTTCTGAGGTCAGATTTGGTAGCTGAGCTAAACCAGACAGTTATTGAAGTGCAGATGACTGATTCAATGATGGAGGTGTAGAACTGTTTCAGAAGCTCCTTTGGGAGGTTGAACTTCCTCAGCTGACGAAGAAAGTACAGCCTTTGTTGAGCTTTTTTGACAATGGAGTCAATGTGAGTGTCCCACTTCAGGTCCTGAGAGATAGTGGTGCCCAGAAACCTGAATGACTCCACTGCAGCCACAGTGCTGTCCATGATGCTCAGTGGGGGGAGAGCAGGGGGGTTTCTCCTGAAGTCCACTATCATCTCCACTGTTTTGAGCGTGTTCAGCTCCAGGTTGTTGTGACTGCACCAGAGAGCCAGCTCCTGAACCTCATTGGATATATATATGCTTATAATGCTTCCAAATGGTTTACTGCATTTATAAAATGCCTGTGTCTTCAGGCAGTTCAGTTTGATACAATTTGCTTTCCATGTGTGATTTGACTGGACAGGAATCACAGCACTGATTTTTCTACTTAGCCAATCCCCAATAACAAGAAAAAATAAAAGTACTGACTGCAGGCTGAAGGAAAGAGTGGAGTAATAGTACAGATACAGCACTAAAAATGTACTCAGGAGAAAGTAAAAGTACACATTTTTAAAACTACTTAGTAAATTACAATTCCTGAAAAAAACTACTCAATTACAGGAATTTAAGTACTTGTAATTTGTTATTTTATTGTAAGAAATATTGTTATTGCAACACCAATTTCACTTCCTGACAAAAGTCTTGTCGCCCATCCAAGTTTAAAGAACAACAAATAATAACTTGACTTCAAGTTTATCATTTGGTCTCACAAGCGGCTTATATGAAAGGCAAAGGCCTTTAGATTATGCTTATTTTACCAAAATAAAATATGATCTTGGGCGCCATGGTGGCGTAGTGAGTAGCAGGTTTGCCTCACAGAAAGAAGGTCGCTGGTTCGAGCCTCGGCTGGGTCAGTTGGCATTTCTGTGTGGAGTTGTTGTTCTCCCCGTGGTTGCCTGGGTTTCCTCCAGGTGTTCCGGTTTACCCCACAAGTCCAAAGACATGTGGTATAGGTGAATTGGGTAGGCTAAATTGTCTGGAGTGCGAATGAGTGTGTATGGATGTTTCCCAGAGATGGGTTGCAGCTGGAAGGGCATCCGCTGCGTAAAACAAAATGCTGAATAAGTTGGAGGTTTGTTCCGCTGTGGCGACCCCGGATTAACAAAGGGACTAAGCCGAAAAGAAAATTAATGAATGAAAATATGATCTTGCCTTGATTTTGAATTATTTAGTTAGGACACTAAGGCCTGACATTGCTTAGACAAAAGTATTAGAATACAAAGTACAGAATATCCAGTATAGAATATCCAGTAAAGTCATGGTGCAGTGGAAAAAAAGAATTAATATTGTGTATGAATCCCATGAGCTTGGAAGACTGCATCTACACATCTCTGCAATGACTCTTATTAATAATGTCATCTTCAATGCCTCCTCCTTCATTTTACTCCAGACATGCTCAATAATGTTTAGTTCTGGTGACTGGGCTGGCCAATCCTGGAGCAGCTTGACCTTCTTTGCTTTCAGGAACTTTGATGAAAGAAGGAGCACTATCCTGCTAAAGATTTTGCCTTCTTCTGTGGTTTGTAATGTAATTGGCAGCACAAATGTCTTGATACCTCAGGCTGTTGATGTTGCCATCCACTCTGCAGATCTCTCGCAAGCCCCCATAGTGAATGTAACCCCAAATCATGATTTTTCCTTCCCCAAACCTGACTGATTCTTGTGAGAATCTTGGGTCCATGCGGGATCCAACAGGGCTTCTGCAGTATTTGTGATGATTGGGATCCAGTTCAACAGATAATTTATCAGAAAAATCTACCTTCTGCCACTTTTCCAAATGATTAACTAGAAGTCAAGTTATTTTTGTTGCTCTTACAACAGGAATTGACGACAAGACTTTTGCCAGGTAGTGTACAACAATATCGCATATTTTCCCAGTATCGTGTAGGCCTACTTAAAAAGATGACATGAGCTACGGTGGCCGATCGCATATGCTGACGCCATAGGTGGGCTGTTTGTGCTGATAGCAGCCTGTTGACCGCTGCCACACTCACAGCGTGTTGTGCTGTTCTGAAACCAAGGCTAGATTACAGACACTTTGACGCGAAATGACCTCGTCAGACCTATCAAGTTGTCCTCTAAACCAGAAGAGTACATTTCCTCCCGCAATATCATATAATGATTGTACATGAGAATTGGAGAGGGGCTATTTCCATAACAATACAGAAACCCACGGCATTATGTAAACAATAGCAGAAATTCAAATGGAATACTCAACAGATGAACACTTACAGCTGCTAAACCTTGAAAAACGCCATAAAATGAAGCTCAAATAGACCAACTTGTGTTTTTAAAAAGAGCAGCCAGTATACGGTAACACACTGCATAGGGTTTTATTACAGTGTAAAAATTAGGCATTAATTAACAGGTATTTCATGGTTTACTTTTTTTATGTTTATGTATTATGGGATGTTGATCTCTTCTCTGTTGACATCTGATGATGAAATTTTATCAAAGTGACTATTACCAAAATTTCAGTGGTTTTAGTGGTCCCACAATGCAATTAAAAAGCATAAACAAACAAACAAGCAAACAAACAACAATAATATTATTAATAAAAATAATAATAATAATTCTTATTATTATAAAAAACATTAATCACACAATACAGAAAATGGTTCATATACAGATTTTTTTAACTATATATATTTTAGTTAGTTTATGTATTTTAATACTACATTCCATTATGCTAAATTAATTCTGGACAATTAATATCAAAATTAACTCCTAGCACAGTTCAGGAAGCAGTCACGCTCTGTTAGTTTAAAACTAGATTAAAGACACATCTCTTTGCTTTAGTGCACACATAAAACACAAATGCTTTTGAAATTCAAATCCTCCAAATGATTGTTTGTCTGCATTATCTACGGCAACCGGAGCCGGGAACACTTCCCAAAAGACATTATAGTTTGAACAGCATCTTCGCTTATGTTAGTCTGTTTTGATTATTCCTGAGGTTTCCATAATTCTGGACCAGGCCGTATCCTGAGCAGCTGCTGTGGTGGTAATGGAGGAGTGGAGAGAATGAGACTGATTCCTGTAAGACCCTAGTGACAGATGAGTCTTCGCATTGATCCTAAACAACCAGCCTGTACACTAGCCGGTGACCTCTCCCACCTACAGCTTCTCCACGATGGCCGTCCAACATCCTCCAGCCTCCAGCGCCTAGACTGCAGCGCTGCACAAGAAGTTTGGCCAGAGGAGAAATGATCGTGCCCAACAGAGCCTGGTTTCTCTCAAGGTTTTTTTCCTTGAATTTTGTCAGTTGGTGAAGTTTGTTCCTCGCTGCTGTTGCCACTGGCTTACTTGGTTTGGGACTTGTGGAGCCACGCATTGATGGATTTGCTCTTCAGTGTTTGGACTTTCAGCAGTGAAATTGAGACCACACTGAACTGAACTAACCTAAACTGAACTTAAACTCCGACAACTGGACTGACACTGTTTCAATTTACTAGAACCTCTTCAGTATGTTAAGCTGCTTTGACACAATCTACATTGTAAAAGCCCTATAGAAATAAAGAGGAATATATTTACTAACATGAACAAACAATGAATAATACATAACATTAATTCACTTTTGTTAACGTTAGTTATTGAAAATAAAGTAGTTAATTGTTAGATCATATTAGCTGACAGGGTATTAACTAATGTTAACGCGCATGAGTTTGGATTTTAATGCTGATGATTAATAAAGTATGATTCATTTAAACTATGATTGATAAAGGCTGTACAAGTATTGTTATTAGTCTTAATCATTAGGATTTATTTATTCTCTTTATTCCAGACAATAGGTCCAATAGTACAAAAAACAGACAACACAGTGCAAACCACACAATGTACATTAAAATAGACAGTTATGCCAATATTTCATTAAAGGTGACTGATCATGAAAGCAAAAAAATGATTAATTTCTTACCTTAGAAAATAATTCACTTGCACTACACCATCTGTTTTTAAGAAGAATCCTCATACAATAATTGTATGTAACATGCAGCTTATGTAGACTCTTTTTTTATTATTATACCACAGGGGAGCTGTGTTTAAAGAACTGCAATAAGTTCTAAAGAGGTTTACCTTAACCTGCTCTGAACACAAATAAAACTCTCTCACCAGCATGTTTGCTTGATCATACAACTTTCTATGTATTTTCTACATATCTTTATCATCACTCATATCTTCAGTAATGACATGCCCTAAATTATTGTTTCATTATGTGTTGTAAATACAACAAATAGTCCGGACTGCTGAACGAATCACTGGCACTACCCTTTCTACACTTCAAGAACTGTACTTTTCCAGTAAAGTCTTTCCACAGGAAATGTTTCTTTCCTCAGGCCATCTACCTCATGAACAGTTAAATATTTTTCCTATTGTGCAATAAACGTGCAATACTTTCTCATATGCACTTGTACACAGCACCTTATAACAATATACAATGCAATACTTCTCCTTATGCACTTGTACACAGCACCTTATAACAATATACAATGCAATACTTCTCCTTACGCATTTGTACACAGCACCTCATAACCTGTATATTTATAACAAATCTGTACATACATTTCAACATCCAGATCTTTTGGACTGACTGCATCTCTGTTTAATGTCTATCGTCTTTTTTTCATATTTATTCTGTGTTGTCATTTGTCACTTTATGTACACTGGAAGCTTCTGAAGACAAGGCAAATTCCTTGTGTGTGAGCAGACTCGGCAACAAAACTGATTCTGATAAATGTATTCATTATTAGTTCTTGTTAGTAAATATAAACTAATGAAACCTTATTGTAAAGTGTGACCATGTATATTAATGCATCAAAGATTGTTTATGCCAGTTAAGTGAAGCAAATATAAAGTAAGACATACTGGAAACTGTGACCTAAAAGGTGCTGTTTAATGAGAGACAGGTCATTCACGGTTGATTCTGATCTTAATTTAGATGCATTTATGTTGCACAGAAAGAGCCGCAGTTCAATAGAGCCTTGTTTGCTAATACCCAACAGTCCATATATGTTGAACAAGCCCTTTCAGTCTCAACAAACAAACACACAACTTGTTAAATAGTTTAAGGCTCTTACCTGAAGCACTGGGCTCATTGTAAATGACCAGTGTGGCTGGAGTCGGTCTGCGCTTGCGAATCTAAAGGGAAAAAGAAAGACATTTTGTAATGATGCTGCCATTCAGAGTACTGGAAGGTGCTATGAATGAGGGTTTTCTTAAGCTGGAAGTGGAACAGAAGATCTAAAACACACTTAACTGTGCAGAAATCCCTGAATGACTTATAGGCTTACTCTGCAAAACATATCTGTTAGTATTTTGTGATTGAGTTTTCCATTTATTTGCGGTTATGAGCTGCATTATGGAACCTTGATCTCTGCTCTGTCAAATTTTGATGTGGAAAATTCAACTCTGCAGTTTAGCAAAGTGACTTTTATTGATATTTTAGTAGTTTGAAACAACATTATATATAATATTATATACTGCATTGATATATAACAAATATTATATTATATTATTCATTCTCTTTTCTAATTCTAATATTTCAGGAGGACTAATAATTCTGACTTCAACTGTATATTCAAACTACCACTATTGCCAACGTCACATCTTTCGACCTCAACTTCCTTAGACAAATCATTAAAACATGTTTGATTCTAAAGATTCAAAATGAATGATTTCTCTGAAGCTGTCACGCCACCCTCTCAAAGTGTCACCGATCAGAACAACATTATTAGTAGCACCGTGGTACTTTTTGGTACTTCTGTAAGCATTAACTGACAGTAACAGATGGAACATGGGCGTAAAACGTTCATGCTGACTGATTTACCCCACGTGTCTGGACACCAGCATTTGCTGGGTGATTCACTGGGATCAATACAATCAATTCCCCGAAGAAGGCTGCTGGGTTTACATCACTTTTAGCCTCTACAACATGCAGTCTCCATGCATGCCTGAGCTCACATTCAACAACATCACTCAAATACATAAATCAGTATAAAAAATTCAAGTTTATTTGTGTAGCACTTTTCACAATAATTATTGTTTCAAAGCAGCTTCACAAGAGGTTATTAGTTAGCATAGCTTTATTAGCTACTAATAACTTTAACTATTTATCTAGTAACTACTAGCTTTTAACAGTTAAAGCTATTATACAATCCCAAATCAGAAAAAGTTGGGGCAGAATGGAAAACGCAAATAAAAAAGAGAGTAGTGGTCTCCAAATTCAAGTACAGTTAATACAAGATCCTGTTAGAGAAATACATTTATGACTGAGATACAACTTATACAACTACGACGACGACAACTCCTACAACTACTACTACTTGACCTATCAGGTCAATACTGTGTTTTCACAACATTTGTTGATCATATACATCTGCTACCAAACCCCAGCCAACTGTAACACAAACAAAAGTTTCTCATGGAGCTGCTGGATGTTAAAGAAGTCAAGTCACTTCCTTTTTTATACACTCAAAAACTGATTTGGCTGCTTGTTTAAACTATTTATTTAAAATGAGTTGAAACAACACAATTCTTCAGTTTTTTTTGGGACAACTTAATTGTTTTATGTTCAATCCACTTAAATTAGCAAAAACTTAACAGTGTATACTATAAAAGATACAGGTTCCACATAATTTATTTCATGTTATCCTAACACAAATCCTTCAAGTTAACTTAACAAATTGAAGTGGATTGAACATAAAGCAATTAAGTTGTACATAAAACATCTAAAGAATTGTGTTATTTCAGCTCATTTTAAATAAGTAGTTTGAACAAGCAGCAATATATATATATATATATATATAAATATATATAAATATATATATATTTAGTGTATATAAAACAGGCAATCAGGTACACTTTGAAAAAATGTTTATCTTAAAAGTTTTATATTAAAGACAAGCAAAATAATCTGCTAACAAGGCAAGCAAAATAACCTCCTTTTTTGCTTTTAATAAGATATTTTATCAGATATTTGGACTAGAAACAGGACACAAACTCTTTAAGTAAGAAAAGTGTATTGCAGTATACACTGTAAAAAATGCTGGGTTCCACACAATTCCTTCATGCTGTCCCAACACAAATTGATTAAGTTAAGTTAATCGTTTTTACAAATTTAAGTGGATTGAACATAATGCATTTAGGTTTGGGTCTCTTGTCCCCAAAAACACCTTAATAATTGTGGTTTCAACTCATTTTTGTCAAACAGGTTCAGATAATTAGCACACCCATTTCCACAGAATACTGGTCTTGTTCTAGTTCTTGTTCTTATTTTACTTTTTTTATGGCACCCCAGCTCCCGGAAATAAACTGGAAAATTATGATATACAGTAACATGTGAATGCTTATGGTTAATAGTAAATAAATATATTTATCTATATGATAACAAGCACTTGTTGAAATGCAAATGTTGAGATTAATTTGGTTTGGTGGTTGATTATTTATCATTGGTTGATTATTTAATATTATTATATGTGGTTAGATTATTTTGCTGGTCTTCACTGGTTCCCCACCCAGGTTAACTGCTTGTCAATGTCCAAAACCCTTCTAAAATAAGTTAATCAGTAACAGTATCCCCGTCAAATCAGCTTGTAGATTTAGCTAGATAACATCTCACCATTTGCTAAAATAGCTCATATTGGAACTTTCCGTTTGGCAAAAAACACTATGCTGCCTTACAAAAGCAAAGTGCAGAGACTACACATTTGGTCAAAATTGAGTTAAAGCTTAAAATAGGATTCGTGACATCTGTTCTGTCTTGTGACAAAGTCTCCTGCTTCAATTCCCTCCAACACAGGCTCATTGGAAAGGCGCACGTCAGCCCACATTGTTGTGAAACTGCAAAAACGTATCTTAACTTATGTTTGACTGCAGTTTCGAGGTATAATCAGTTTGACATTCGACTGTATTTTTGTGGTAACTTACTGCCAGCATTGTTGCCAGTAAGTTACCCAAATCCCCCTTTAGTAACTTACCTGTAAATGTGTTTTACAGTAGCAGGGTCCTACCGCAACTTCATTGAAAAGTCATTATCATCACTCATATGAATAATACCAGTCGTGTAGCTTTACAGCAACTTCTAATTGTGGTAAAATGCCATTTTAATTTTACAGTATGCCATTTTTTACTGTACTTTTACACTAATTTATTTACATTTTATGCTAGCAGTACAAAACCTTTGTTTCTTAATATTTACTATTGAACTGAATACATTTCAAACAAGTGACAAAATTTTGTCATCAACTACAGTATAGCAGTACTTGATTACTTTGATTACAGTAGAATACCGCAAAATCCTAATACGCAGTAAGTTACTGTAAACATTTTAAAAGGACCCACAATGCAGTGCATATCACAGTACTGAACTGTAAAAAATGTATGAGGAATTTTATTGGGGGATTTTGCAGTAAATAACAGGGTGACGAACAGTATGAAGCAGTATGATGCCAATAACTTTTATTCCTTTTCACGCTAATGATATTTACAGGGACATATTGACGAATAAAGGACAATTAACACAAATAAATACCACAAAACCACCTAACAGTGTCCTAACGTTTGTTATGATTAATACTTTTGCCTTAGCTCTATATCTCCATATGGACTACGTTTCTGTCAGTTTGCTCAGTGGCTTTGGTACTGACTAATCTAATGTATACGCACAAACAGAATCCTATTGACCTTATTCTTCAATGCTGAAGTGCGCTCATTTTTGCAATTGTTTTAGAAATTCCGTTTCAGTTGCCTACGGGTGAAATGACTAGGAATAATAAACTGCAGAAAACGGTCAAACTACTTGCTCTGCAAACAAGTGTGTTAATGACTATACAGACAAAGCAGAATAACATAACAGGAAAATATCAGTTTCCAACATCAAGCAGCATAACGAGCTGTTTTTAACGACTAAAAATTAATAGAAAAGAATGAGACTGGAAGTCTCCAGCCAAAAGGATTCAAATGGCTGCGCGCGCTCGTACGCAAGAAATAAGTTCAATAGAAATTATGAATTTAAATGAGAGATCTGTGAGTGTTGTACTCATTTATGCTGAGCACTGTATATTAAATTGACAAAACAATTATACAATTACACAGCCTTGAACCTGCACTGCTTTCGGTTCCTTTTCACACAAAAATAAAGAAAATTAAAAGCTAAAGCCAACACTGCCTTTACTGATGGAAAACTTACTCAGCATAAGGGAGCCTGAAACTGGTTGGACAAGCCGGCATCATCATAAAATCAAGCCAGCACTTTCCTGTTATGACACTGTCAGCAATAGCACCAACATCAAACACTTTTACTGCTGGGCATGCAGCCTCAACACTGGATCCCGCTCATCAATGAACAGCTCTACTATAGCTTGAACACAGTAAAAATCTATTCTGCTCGCAATGCAGGATTATAGCTTTCTTATAGTGCGCGTTCATCCTTTGCCACCAATTTAACACTCATTACACTGCAGTTCTGTGCAATACAAACATTATTTTGGTTAATAATGCTGTATCTTCAAAGCAAACAACTAATGTTAGATATCCTAGTGTGCATGCAAAACACTATTTGTTCAACCCATCATTATGATGAGCATAAAAATGACAATCATGTCTTGCTCCAAGCGTCTGTGAGTGGTATATATATTTTTATATTATTATTATTTTTATAGATTGCACTCAAAAAAAGCAATTTCTACCTGATATTGTTTTATATTTAGCTACAGCAAGCATCTTTATTAATTCAAATCAATTAAATTCACCTTTATGTGTATAGCGCTTTTACAATGTAGATTGTGTCAAAGCAGCTTCACATAGAAGGTTATAGTATTATTACTATTGCTCCGTATTGGATTGGGTATATAAACAACCCCTAATTACAAACACATTAAACTTGAACTTAACTTGTGCTATTCCATTCTGTTGCATGCATGGCAAGTTTACAAAGTTTGCAAGAATATATTGTTTGTAATGCACAGTTTTACATTATCATTGCTGTGTTATGAAATGAAACCCAATGATTGTGGTGCGTAAAACCACCAACACTTTCCCAAGCAGTGGTACAGGCATTTTAAATCAATTTAAAGGAGTACAAAGAGCTGTGTTTTCTACATATATGAATAAACCACAAACAATGCACATACTTCAGTCCGCAACATGTTCCACTGCATGTATGACGGTTTTACAAAGAACAATAGACTCTTTTTGTGATGCTTTTTGCATGCTCATCCTATCATAAATTTAATCTCTTGCATTACCATAATGTTATTGCGCAATATTACTGCAAATGGCATAATAGAGTACATTCTTAAAGGAAAACAGCAAGTGCTTAACATCCTCTTGCACTAAAGCACACGCAAAAACACTTTTTTCAATCAATTATTGAGGTGTACATTATGAAAACTCCATATTTACTAAGTGCTAAAATCTCCATCATGACTTTTCAACTCTTTTTGAGTGGCATAGTCCCAAAATTCCCCAAAAATCAATTTTTATATGTACAAAAAGCAGTACGTGTGTATGTGTATCTGTGTTTACAGTACTTGTACTTTTTGATTAGGCTACATGAACATTTCTAAACGATACATCTTAAACTTAAAGGGACATTTCACTCAAAAATACAAATCCCATCATCATTTAATCATCCTTCACTTCAGCTAAACACAAAGAAGATGTTTAGAAAAAGGTTGGAAACAGGTAACCATTCACTTCTTTCTTCAGTTGAACACAAAAGAAGATGTTTAGAAAAAGGTTGGAAACAGGTAACCATTGACTTCCATAGTATTTTTTTTTCCTACATTGGATGTCAATGGTTACCAGTTTCCAACATACCACAAAATATCTTCTGTTTTCATCAGATAAAAGAAACTCATAAAGATCTGTAACCAATTAAGTGTCTCATTTTTCAACTATCCCTTTAAATGCACGACTTGTTTTATAGCATGCATTATTTTACAAAGCCTAATAACATAATATATCTGTTTTTGTGATCCTCTTACACTCTTAACTACAAAAACTTCCCATCCATTGCACGACAGTTGTATTTAGTCATGATATACTGACATTTTAAAAGCAAACCTCAAATGTTTAGTATCCTTGTCTTTCTAAAGTGCATGCAATACCCCATTACAGTAGTGTGCATTAAAACATTACATGTTTACCAAGTGGTCCGATCCCACTGTGCATGACATCATATCATAAAACTGATTTTGGGAGCAATCTGCATCAGATCTGATGCTTCAAGACAATCTCAAGAGACCCAAAGAGCAACGCAGGCCAGTCTCCATTAGGCACAATGCAATAAAAGATCCTCTATCTACTTACGTGCTCGGCCGCCTGGGGATCCAACTGGCTCTGGAAAAGTGGAACGGCAAACTGAATCTTCTTAGGGCTGTTGGGCTCCATGCTGAACGAGAGAGCTGTCGGAGAGAGAGAGAGATGGAGACTAACTGGACCCTACTTATCAGCCACGGTGTTTTCCTCTCCCTCCTGTACTGTATATCCCGCCTTCCTTTACTCCACACAGAGAGAGAGAAAAAGAGAGAGAGAGATGGAAAAAAAAAATCAACCACAGAGACAAACAGCAGAACAAATAGCCAGTCTGTCCTTCCCACATCCATCCATCCATGCTGTCCCACTCACTTCGCAGTGTCCCATAAACGTCCCAGCGGCAGAGATGACTGCAGGTTTTTCTCAGTGTGAGTTTTCGACTGCTCCGGGACCTGCTCAGATCCCTCCCTCTCTCGTTTTCTCTCTCACTATCATTAGCGAGACTCAGAGCAATGCAATATAAGCCCCCACCGGGACCTGCTGATGCTCCTCCATTATTTATGATCCTGATTCAGGATGCTGTCGGCAGTTTTCTGCATCACATGGCCGGATTTTTCTGTCCGCGGACACGGGTAAACTGCGAGACAAGAGAATGTTCTTTATAATGTATAACACGCTCGATCACGCTGGCACTTCATTTATGGATTTTTAATTATTCAGGGATTCTTGGGAGGCGGGAATGAATCACTGTCCTGCTAAAACAGTCGTTTTATTTTTAGACCGAGGGGACTGTGAAACGACGGAAAAGTGAAGGATGCTTTTGTGTAACAGTCTTATTTTAAAAGTGTGTGAAATGAAGAGTCCTGTAGCTTTCCATGTCCTGTCCTTTAAGGAGTGTAGAGGTTCAGAAAGTTCATTTAATAAAGACTGCAATCACGAGTAGAGTTTCTAGTTGATGAATATTAAATTAGATGTCATTTTTAAAACAAGCATCACTATGATTTCTACATTTACGCCAGGTATATGAAAAAATCCAACATTTACATATTAAAGTTCGATGCACATCTACTGTAGTTCTGTTTCTTTAATTGTACAGACATGAATGACACTTCAGATTATATGGTATGCTCAGGCAGATGTTTGCAATTATGATTATTGGTGATGGGACTTGCATGCATTGATTTTGCATGACAGATGATACAAAAAAAGGAATTATAGAGATAATATTGACATTAACTTTTTGCATGCTATCATAAATCCTATCATCCTATCATAAATTTAATTTCATTGCATTACCATAATCATTTGTAATTGAGCAATAATTCTGTAAATGGCATAATAGAGTACATTCTTAAAGTAAAACAGCAAGTGCTTAACATCCTCTTGCACTGAAGCGCATGCAAAAACACTTTTTTCAACCAATTATTGAGGTGTGCATTAAAAACATTCCATATTTACTAAGTGCTAAAATCTGCATCATGACCAGTAGTTTTCCAACGTTACTAGCCACTCGCTGTTTTCTCTAGCCACAATTTTGTTGTTATGAAAATATATTTTAATGCATAAATTTGACTTTGGCATGCAAAAATTACTTGATTTAAATTATGTTTTATGTCCACATGCCTCCTTTACCTTTTTTTTAAATTTCACATGACTTTTTAGGGTTTAACACTAAGGATTCACTATTTTTTTTTTTTTTGGCCACACCAAACTAATTATGTCCTTGCCGCAAATAAAAAAAGAAATGCGTCAAAACAAGCTAAATATAGCTTTATACGTGTACATTTCAACAAAAATGTTCTTAAAATAATGTTCTAACATTAATGTTCTCATTTATCAAAAACTACACACAGTAGTTTGTCCAGACTAAAGGTCTCAGATCATCAGGTAACTATAGATAAATGGAGAGTTAATCTCCTTTTTAAGCAATCTTATTGTAAAGGATGATAAAAAAAACATAATAACAAAAATAACTTCAAGCAAACGAAAGCAGGTGAAAAACATTTTGTGTGCGATAGTGAAAGGGTGATCACGTGCACGCGGTTAACGTTCAGCCTAGTAATAATCTGTTCAAAGAATGGTAAAAGTGGAAGCGGCAACAGCTGCTGCATACAAAAAATCTGGAGATCTCTTGAAAGCAGCAGGACTGTGTTTTGTGAATCGAGAATCGATCCCACCAGTTGCGTTTCCAGGCACAGTTGCTTCATGCAAGGAAACGGGAGCTTTTAAGCACTCATAACGTTAACTGTGCCAATGTCAGTGAGCCATGTTCGCCTGTGTCTCACTGTGTGCCTTATCATCCTCTCAGTCGGTATTCACCTGCTTTCTTTTACTCACATGAACACTTATCAATCGTGCTGCTTCCTCGATTCTACAAGCACATTTGCATGCATATTGACATGGCAATATTGACAAACTGTCAAAGGGACGAGCAGCTCTGGCAATTTAAAAATGATTTTCAACCAGCCAAACTGGCTAGTGGGGGTGTCTGTCTAACCTGCCACAACTGAAATCTACCCGCATTTGGCTAATGGTTAACGTTAAGCCCTGATCATGTATTTTTTCTTTCTTTTTTAAATAAATTGGTTTTAAACAAAAGCAACAGGAAATTATGTAACACTGTACAATAACAGTACATGAATAATGATGTATTAATATGTAAACTAAACATTACGTTTTTATGAAGTGATGAGTTAAGGTATGCGGGTTTCCTCCGGGTGCTCCGGTTTCCCCCACAGGGCAAAGACATGCAGTACAGGTGAATTGAATTAACTAAATTGGCCGTAGTGTATGAGTGTGTGTGTGTGTGTAAATGTGAGAGTGTATGGGTGTTTCCCAGTACTGGGTTGTGGCTGGAAGCGCATCCGCTGCGTAAAACAAATGCTGGAATAGTTGGCGGTTCATTACGCTGTGGCGACCCCTGATAAATAAGGGACTAAGCCGAACGAATGAATGAATGAATGAGAATGTAAGGCGTATTTCACTGCCTTTTTGTTTTTTAGAAAAGAGAAGTGCACTGTGATTTTTATGTTGCTAGGTAACCACTGTATCAATGATATTGATGGAGTGCATGACATCGGGCATTTTTTCTGCACAGAGTTGAATTTATTTCAACTGCAGGCACACAGAGCACTCTGTCAAAAATGCAGGGTGCAGCAGGGGATTAAGACACTCGCTGCCAATAGAAAACTTTTCAAAAATGTCACCTCTCACTGCAAAAAAACCTGTTCAGTGTGACCCCGACTTTAGTTCTGACATTACACTCATTTAATATGTGATAAATCACCATTTGATCCAGGATCAATGTCCATTAAGAAATGATTTTGTTTCAAATTTGTATTCATGTGAAAGAAACAACTGGGCAGCTGCAGCTCATTTTCAAATCATATGTTTTTATGAACTTTTTAATCATAAGCAATTTCAACGGCTATGGAAATGAACAGGTATTTGATTATTTTTTAAAGGGAAGGAGCTGCTTGATATGCCTTGCTTTTCCTTGCTTTTTCTAACCTTTAGCTTACAAATATTTTAATTGGATTCTATCCGATTTAGTTTATTGGATAAAGAAAGTAAATACTCCTGTAATATTAGGTGTAATGGTTCAAAGTGTGATCATGTATTGATCCCAAGCCTGACCCGGGACAGACGCCACTGATGCCGTTTGCTCGGGCCACTGGACATCTGCCAGTGAGATAAATGCTATTGATCTACCTGCCTGCTCTCAAATAGGTCATTAGTCTGCGGCCCGTCTAAAACACAACCTGAAGGGGGAAACGAAAGGAAAATTATAACTAGTACTTCTAAATAAATGATACAAACAGCTAATTTAGCACTTCATTTTGAAAAAGCTACCAAATAAAGCTAAATAAAATAGGTTTATATTAAAATAAGTTTACTTTTTTTATTTCGACTAACAAAAAAATGTTTAGTTTTAGTTAATTGTAATTTTCAAAAATGTATGATTGTACATACTAAAACAATTCAACATTAACCTGAAAATTCAGCTACACAATCACAGAAACAGATTACTTTTTAGACTACAAAACAAACAATTCAATATATTTGACAAAGCCTTTCAACATTGTAAAAATATTCATTCATTCATTTTCTTTTCGGCTTAGTGCTTTTGTTAGTCTGGGGTTGTCACAGCAGTTTTATGCAGTGAATGCCTTTCCAGCTGCAACCCATCACTGGAAAACATCCATACACACTCATACACTACAGACACTTTTCCTCACTCAATTCCTCTATAGCAGGGGTGCTCAACCTTGTTCCTGGAGAGCCACCCTCCTGCAGATTTCAGTTGCAACCCATATCAAACACACCTGCCTGTAATTATCAAGTGCTGTTCAGGTCCTAATTAATTGGTTCAGGTGTGTTTGATCAGGGTTGCAACAGGGTTGAGCACCCCTGCTCTACAGCATATGTCTTTTGACTGCGGAAGAAACCGGAGGACCCAGAGGAAACCCAAGCAAACAGTAGGAGAACAGGCAATCTCTACACAAAAACATCAACTGACCAAGCCGAGACTCGCACTAGTGACCTTGCTGAGAGGCAATTGTTCTACAGTATACTCACTGTGCCACCCTGATGCCTCGTAAAAATACTTCATAGTATTATTTTTAAATAATAAAAAAATAATCATTAAAAACGATAATATTTTTTTATTTTATAAAAGTAATTTAATATTTTTACTTATTTAAAATAAATGTATTTTTAAAATTATAATAAAAAATATTGCATTTGTTTTGTTTTCGTTTTCTTAAAATAAAAGTTAAAGTTAACGTTCACTTTTAACAAGCTAACTAGCAAGCTGCTGTCTATTTTTCACCAGCTGTTAGTCAACACAAACAGTACATTATTTTCAGTGGTCAGCCAGTGTTACCTGAGGTCAGTCTGGAAAAATAAGAGGGTGTGTAAGAATCCTGAAGAAGTGAACTAACACCAGGTCACCCTGCTCACCTCTGGAACAAACAGTACCCGGTGACCAGACTCATATTGATACAATCATCACTGCCACCCATTTATAGAAGGAGACCTCACCTTATGACCCCCTTGCAGGTAATATCAGGGAGGAAATTACTTGAAATTACTCAACATAACTAGTAGGGAAGGCACAAAACAGCCAGTGTTATTACCCATGTTTGGCAGACCGTTGCATAAGGTTCAACAAATATGCTTTTATTTCACGCCGAGTGCAATAAATCACACAAGCTGTCAAAAGCATTGATGCATTGAGTTTTGATGAAAAAGCAAGAAGCATGATGCCATCAGAAAGGCCAGACTGTCCTGTCCAAGAGTTCATTTATGCATTCAAGAACACTCAAGGACAGAGAGTACAACCATGTCCTTGTATTTAGAGGTGTTTTTCTTATAAGGCCAAGAGAGAAAGAAAAGTGGGACTGGGTGTTTGGGAAACATACTCTGTGCTGTCAATTAGATGTGACGGTGAGGGAAATCCAATAGCATCTGTAATGAAGTTAATTTTCCCTGACTATTCATTCTGTTGTGTGTACTGTACTGTAGATGAACACAGACACCTTTATGCTGCTCAGTGGACTCAGCTGAAATGTTCAAACACTTCAAAATGAAATTCTCACTCAATCCTCAAGTTACTAAAGCCTTTTCCGTTATATAATGACAGATAGAGACTGAAGAATGATTGAAACAAAAAGACAGAGAGGCAGATAGAAAGAACAGACAATGACAAACAGAAAGAATGTTTGATTGGAATCACAGAAGGACAGAAAGATAGACAGATAGAAAGATAGAACGAAGGAACAATAGACAGAACAAAAGAAACAAAAACGATGGATAGATAGAATGATAAAAAGAGAACAGACAGACAGACAGACAGACAGACAGACAGACAGACAGACAGACAGA
>CAIGQQ010003610.1:7328543-7350315 GCA_903798035.1 Danio albolineatus | reverse complement strand
ACATAACATAACATAACATAACATAACATAACATAACATAACATAACGTCTTTATTCTGGATGACGATGTAAAGTTATGTTAGACCGCATTAAAGGCAGGAGAATAACACTAAATGAGCACTAAGAAGATGGAAAATGCTTAGAAGGGACTTTAAATCTTTAAATAATTGATTTGAATCTGTTTATTTCGATGAAAGTGCTGAGAATTTTAGCTTTTTAAATGTGTTGCAACTTGCATTCCAAAGCAACTTATTATGTAATATAATTTCTTTAATCTACAATAGGATAGGCATATAAACTTGTGTTAGATTGCATTAAAGGCATGAGAATAACAGTAAATATGCAGTAAGAATGCGTAAAGTGCTTCACAGGGACTCAAATCTTTGAATAATTTATTTGAATCTGTTCAGTTAGATAAAAGTGTTTAGGGTTTTTTCAAATATGCTGCAATATGCATAATTTAAAAGCTACTTATTATATAAAATAATGTCTTTAATCTGGATGACGATGCATATACAGTAATGTAAAGTTACGTTAGACAGCGGTAAAGGCAGGAGAATAACACTAAATGAGCACTAAGAAAATGTAAAATGTTTCCAAGGGACTCAAATCTTTGAATAATTAATTTAAATCCGTTTATTTCGATGAAAGGTTTGATTTTTTATTTTATTTGCGGCAACATGCATTTCACAGTAACTTATAATATAATATAATACAATGTCTTTATTCTGGATGACGATGTAAAGTTACGTTAGACCACATTAAAGGCAGGAGAATAACACTAAACGAGCGCTAAGAAGATGGAAAATGCTTAGAAAGGACTCAAATCTTTAAATAATTTATTTGAATCTGTTCATTTCGATGAAAGTGTTGAGAATTTTAGTTTTTTAAATGTGTTGCAACTTGCATTCCAAAGCAACTTACAGTATTACGTAATATAATTTCTTTCATCTACAATAGGAAACGCATATAAACTTGTGTTAGATTGCATTAAAGGCATGAGAACAACAGTAAATATGCAGTAAGAATACGTAAAATGCTTCACAGGGACTCAAATCTTTGAATCATTTATTTTAATCTGTTCATTTAGATAAAAGTCTTTAGTTTTTTTTATATGCTGCAATATGCATCATTTAAAAGTTACTTATATAATATAATGTCTTGAATCTGGAGAAGAATGCATATAATGTAGTTATGTTAGACCACATTAACGGCAGGAGAATAACACTAAATGAGCACTAAGAAGATGGAAAATGCTTAGAAGGGACTCAAATCTTTAAATAAGTTATTTGAATCCGTTTATTTCGATGAAAGTGTTAAGAATTTTTGTTTTTTAAATGTGTTGCAACTTGCATTCCAAAGTAACGTATTATGTAATATAATTTCTTTCATCTACAATAGGATACGCATATAAACTTGTGTTAGACTGCATTAAAGACATGAGAATAACAGTAAATATGCAGTAAGAATACGTAAAATGCTTCACAGGGACTCAAATTTTTGAATAATTTATTTGAATCTGTTCAGTTAGATAAAAGTGTTTAGGTTTTTTTTTTAAAATATGGTGCAATATGCATAATTTAAAAGCTACTGATTATATAATATAATGTCTTGAATCTGGAGGAGAATGCATATAATGTAGTTATGTTAGACCACATTAAAGGCAGGAGAATAACACTAAACGAGCACTAAGATGGAAAATGCAAATCTTTAAATAAGTTATTTGAATCTGTTTATTTCGATGAAAGTGTTGAAAATTTTAGGTTTTTTTTTTTAATGTGTTGCAACTTGCATTCCAAAGCAACTTATCATATAATATAATTTCTTTAAATTTACAATATGCATAGAAAGTTGTTAGACCGCATTAAAAGCATGAGAATAACATTAAATATGCATGAACCATATGTATTATTACATATTATAATATGACATATATGTATTGTTTAATCTGGAGAAGGATACATATAATATAAAGTTACGCTGGACTATATTAAGTGAAGTTTATTTATAAACTAATTTCGAGAGGATCACGTGCAGATGATTGCTTTCAGCTGTACCCGCATTATTCAATTTATGATTCACCTAAGCCTCTATAAATACCCTAAGTTCCATATCACAGCCATCTTCATTTTGAAGAATCCCACCTTCCACCCCTACTCCTCCTTTTCCAGATGGGTGGCACAGTGGCCCAGTGGTTAGCACTGTTGCCTCACAGCAAGAACATCACTGGTTCTAGTCCTTACCAAGCCAGGTGACGTTTCTGTGCGGAGTTTACATGTTCTCCCCGTGCTCATGTTGGTTTCCCCCTAGGTTCCCCGATTTCCTCCCACCGTCCAAAAACATGCAACTTAAGTTAATTGACTAATCGAAATCGGCACCACAGACGTGCTCCTAGTAAGTAGTTATCCTTTCTTAGCAATCACTTTCCGTTCATTAGCTACCCGCAGGGGAGTTCTCGAAATCTACCTGAGCTCAAACTCTCCTCTCGCCTTGCAAATGGGAGGGAGCCCTGGGCTCGAGGATCTTATGAGCTCAGGGCTCTCTCCTGGGACAGCTTGCCAAACAAGCTTTATAATCAATCATCAGCTAAGTGTGAACTCTTGAAAGGCAGGAGAATAACACTAAACGAGCACTAAGAAGATGGAAAATGCTTTGAAGGGACTCAAATCTTTGAATAAGTTATTTGAATCTGTTTATTTCAATGAAAGTGCTGAGAATTTTAGTTTCTTAAATGTGCTGCAACTTGCATTCCAAAGCAACTTATTATATAATATAATTTATTTAATATGGAGGAATTAATCAAACAGTAAATTATACATTTCTTTTTTTCCAGAAAGTAAAAATGTGCAGTTTCCTTCAGGGATTGGCTTAAGAGAGATGAGAAATGTAGCATAAAAATATACTATTAAATCGATGCAAACCTATATGGAACGTACCCAAAATTTACAAAAACAAATGTATGCGTGTGTGTTCCTTTCACTAATGCATTTTTGACCTAGTGTGCATAATTCACCAACTTATTTTATTCTGAACACACTAAACTACTATCATTCAACAGAGAAGAGTAATTAGGTTACAACTTTTAGTTACTCGGCAGCACTGTTTTTGCGAACAGTTGTGTAAACATTTCATACAGCATAAACGACAAAGATGTCAAACATTTTCTTTTTTTTTTTTTTTTGCAGTTTCTCCATACATGAAACCCCAAGAACTGGCAGTACTGTGAAGTATCAAATACATATTGAGACGCAGATGAGGAACATCAGGTCTTGCCAGCCTGTTGCATCACTCCCAGGCGACTATAAGCACTGAACATAGTCCAGGTTTCCTTTCAGAAGCATCAGAATTGCTGGTCCATCTTGACAGGCTTGTAAATCAGCATAAACTGATGCATGATGCTTCATGAGCAAATCCATCAATCATCACACACACACTACAAAATATTAAAACATGGCAACAAAGAACTTGCTCAAATGGTGCCAAAAACATCAAAGATGCCTTTTCCACTTTCTCTTACAAGCGGGCACAAAACAGATGCTGCTTCTGTGTCTTTAGAATTACCACAGCATAATTTCTAGACTGTTTGTAAGAATCTAAGGCCCCGTTTACACAGCCAGTTAAACGCCAATTCAGATTTTTTGCTCATATGTGACACAGATCAGATCTGATCTATGATGGTGTAAACACAAAAAAACGCATGCATTCGGATATTCAGAGATCAGTTTCAGGCCTCCTTCATATGTGGAAATAAATCAGATATAAATCGGATCATCGACTATGCGACTGTCATGTACACAGGCAGATCAGATTTATTGAGGCATTCAGTTTTGTGGTACTTCTCTACGGTACTTCTCCACGCTTTAATGACGTAGAAGGAAGAGCGTGTGTGGAGACGCCAATGCGGTAAACAACAACAACAGAGGAAACACTGAGGAGGAAAGTGGTCAGTGGTCGAAGGCAGAAGTTACCTGCCTTCTTGGAGTCAGTGGAGGACACCATATATAAACCATAGGTGCAAGCTGCGATGACGTCCCTTTCCCTCCTCCTCAAAATCATTTTAAAGTTGGCCGAACTTTGATTATTTTGCAGAGCTAAAAGCAAGACAATTTCTTCTATTGTGGCTAGTGTGGTGCAGATGCTAGAACCCGCCTTTACGCATGTGCTACATCGTAAATTGTAATGCAAGTGTAAACATGAATTGGATACGGGTTACAATTAAAAGAACGTGTAAACAAACAGGCAAAAAAATCTGATATGGGAAACAAATTAGAGCTGGGCATCAAGACCTGACAGTGTAAACCGGTCAATGTCTCTTTTGAGGACTCAATTGTGATTCATCAATAGTGGCATTTAGCTGATTGTTATTATTCATTCATTCATTTTCTTTTCGGCTTAGTCCCTTTGTTAGTCTGGGATCGCCACAGTGGAATGAACCACCAACTTATCCAGCATATGTTTTACTCAGTGGATGCCCTTCCAGCTGCAACCAATCTCTGGGAAACATCCATACACACTCATTCACACTCGTACACTACGGACAATTTAGCTCACCCAATTCACCAATACCACGGCTTTGGACTTGTGGGGGAAACCGGAGCACCCGGAGGAAACCCACGCGACCATAGGGAGAACATGCAAACTCCACACAGAAACGCCAACTGGCCAGCCGAGGCTCAAACCAGCGGCATTCTTGCCGTGAGCCGAACGTGCTACTCACTACGCCACTGTGGCGCCCCACTGTTATTATTTACATTGAAATATTTATTCATTTATTCATTCATTTTCTTTTGGCTTAGTCCCTTATTTATCAGGGGTCGCCACAGCGGAATGAACCAGCAACTATTCCGGCATATATTTCACGCAACGGATGCCCTTCCAGCTGCAACCCTGTACTAGAAAACACCCATGGACTCTCATTCACACACACACTCATGCCAATTTAGTTCAATCAATTCGCCTATAGCGCATGTTTTTGGATTGTGGGTGAAAGCAAAGCACCTCGAAGAAACTCACAAGAACACAGGGAGGACATACAAACTCCAAACAGAAATGCCAACTGATCCAGCTGGGACTCAAACCAGCGACCTTCTTGCTGTGAGGTGACAGTGCTAACCACTGAGCCACCATGCCACCCCTGCATTTAAATCTGACTTTCTGAAATGCTTGAAATTGCCCGTCTCAATCAAATGCCAGTTATTTCCCCAATAATGACTATCATCAATATCAATAATGTAGCTCATCTGGATATCTAAAGCCCAGTTTACACTGTCAGGTCTTGATGCCCAAATCTGATTTGTTGCCTGTCCGTTTACACGTTCTTTTAATTGTGACTCATATCCGGTTCCTGTGTTTACACTAGGCATATACTTTACAATGTCGCGCATGCGTAACAGCGGGTTCTAGCATCTGCGCCACACTAGCCACGATGGATGAAATTGTCTTGCTTTTAGCTCTGCAAAATATGCGGAGTTCACCCAACTTTAAAATGATTTTGAGGTGGAGGAGGAGGGAAAGGGCAGTCAACGCAGCTTGCGCCTATGGTTTATATATGGTGTCCTTCACTGACTCATCTCTCCACAGGGCAAGAAGGCAGGTAACTTCTGCCATCGACCACTTTCCTCCTCCATGTTACTATAACCTTCTATGTGAAGCTGCTTTGACACAATCTACATTGTAAAAGCGCTATACAAATAAAGGTGAATTGAATTGAATTGAATGTTTCCTCTATTGTTGTTTACTGCGTCGGCGTCTCCACACACGCTCTTCCTTCTACGTCATTAAACTGTGGAGAAGTACCACATTGTCACAAGTTTAATGACAAAACGGGATGCCTCAATAAATCCGATCTGCCTGTTTACATGATAGTCGCATTGTCACATCTGATTTATATCCACATATGAGGGAGGCCTGAAACCGATCTCTGAATATCCGAATGCATGTGTTTTTTTTGTGTTTACATGGTCATAGAACAGATCCGATGTGTGTCACATATGAGCAAAAAATCGGAATTGGGTCACATTTAACTGGCAGTAAACGGGGCCTAAGACTGTCACTCTGTTTTGTTTCATGTAAACATAACTGTAGAAGTAAACCCGAGGACTTCAGGTAACATAGCTATGGTAGAAAACTAGGTAGAAAAGCTATGTAATGAGCAATACTACTAAACAGTAAGCCTGTGAAAAATGTGATTTGTTGTAATTTGTTCATTCATCTAGGCTCAAAGCTGCTTAATGAGAAGTGCTTTTCTTTTCATTAGCTCTGTGTGTTTAATTCGCTTATAAAATAATTGAACTCAAATCAATATTTTATGTATAATGATGTACAAATGTGGCAAGTAAGAGTGCAAAAATGTAGGCTATTGTGTATGAAGCTAGTTATTACCACACAACAAACCTTTTCAGGAAAGGTCTGTATGAGTAAAAGGGGCTTTTGTCAAGCATAAACTCTCCAACATATTTATTATAGATGTATACCTACAGGACATGGCAATTAGAGGTGTGAACCTATACTGGTCTCACGGTACGGTTACGATTATCATGCCATCGATATGGTTCAATTCGATATCTCGGTGCATCACGGTGCATTGACAATGCTTTTCATACACAGTTTTATATTTTCTTCACGTCACAATAATTCTTGTATTAAAATGTATAAATATATTTATATACTATTTATGATACAATGTTGTCCTTTAATACAAACAGTCAGATATATAAACTGCACCTTCAAAAACTCAAGTACATGCACAGAACAACATAACAGCATTTATAGCAAATAAACAAATATAAATATCCTGCTCGCTTTCTGAGCCTTGTCTAGTGAGGTCGTTCTTACACCCCTTTGATTGGTCATGCGCTCAACAGGAAGGGCTGCGATTGGCTCTAACGCTCTGTCACTGTTCACTGATAATAAACACTGATGGCAGCGGCGATAACAGCTGATCCGTGATAGACGCGGAGGAGAAAACTCTGCAGACACGCACTCGTGTCTGTATCCAGAAGTATCGCTGCAACCGCAGAGAGGAGAGGAAAAGTTACACCATCAGGTCAAATGGGCCAGAGAGAGAGAAAAGGAGTACTTCATTTTCTCAATCGCAGTGAAATACGGGCTTCTGCTGTAAGTGTCAGTGAAAGATTGTCCAGCAATCACACACTGGGAAATTGTGCACAGTTTCTGAGTTTTTAAGTAGTTTGAGCGTTGTAAATACTCGCTCTCGCCTCCCTCACCATAGTAAGCTACAGAGACATAGCGGAAATGAGATAAATGACGTCAGAACATAATAACCGGTTATGATCTATTACTGAACCGATACAAAATTGTCCGTGTCTGCATCGCGGAGCACCGAAGAAAGAATTAATTTTGACACCCCTACTGGCAATAAATATGATTCGTTTCCAGATCTTTCTGCAGAAATCATAGGACCCAACAATAGAATTTTACCCAAATTTTATGACTTCAATATAAGTGGATCGATCTCTCACCTCCTGTATGAGATGCTGCAGGTGTCCATTCCCTCTACTTCTACTCCTCCACTCTGGAGGACTGCAATCCTCAGCCGTCCCGCTCCCGTGACCCTCCAGTGACACCTCGTCCTCATCTCTGCTGACCTCCAGAGAAGTGGGTGTCAGGTTTGACTCCGTCCTCTCAGGAGAAACATCCCGAGGAGCCTCCATTCCCGGCCGTGGAGGGAGGGTGGGCATGAGGTTGAGGGTGGCACGGTAAACGCTGCCCCTCTGTGGGGAAGGAGAGCAGGACTCCAGTGTTCGGTTGAATCTGGCAGGACTGGATGCTCTCGATGAACGGCCTGAACTGGGGGTTGCAGCCTCATAGGCTAGCTCAGACTGAAGGTACAATTGCTCCTTTAGAAGATCCGTCACCTGTAGATTGGGATATAAAGTGTTGGTGTAAATTGAGAGTAGGTGATGCTGATGATATGTGATATAAGAGCATGTAACATGAGAGTAATTCACTCACCGGCTCCATGGCCCGCAGTGCTGAAGAATTAGACAGGCTTTCCATGCTGTGACCTCTGTGCATGCCCTACAATATATACAATCAGAATTATAGTACATTTATCTGTATATTTTTCCCCAAATTTCTGTTTTTTTTCCAACACATTTCTAAACATAATAGTTTTAATAACTCATTTCTAGTAACTCATTTCTTTTATCTTTGCCATGATAACAGTGCATACTATTTACTAGATATTTTTGAAGATATTATTATTCAGCTTAAAATGCAATTTAAAGGCTTAACTAGGTTAATTAGGCAAGTTAAAGTAATTAGGCAATTCATTGCATAATGATAGCTTGTTCTGTAGACAATCAAAAAATAAATACTGCTTAAGGGGGCTAATAATATTGATCATGTGAACTGGCTTTCACACTGGACACAGAAATCTCTGCACTATGAAACCAATTCATTTCAATAGCCGTGCAAAGACAGTGTTTTGCTGCGTCCACCAAAGTACAAGAGCAGAGGAGTTCACCCTTGACTAGCATGTGTGCTATACACATACAGTTAAAGTCAGAATTATTAGCCCTTCTGAATTGTAAACACCCGTCTATATTTTTCCCCAATTTCTGTATAACGGAAAGAAGATTTTTTTCAACACATTTGTAAACATAATAGTTTTAAAACTTATTTCTAATAATTGATTTATTTTATATTTGCCATGATAAGAGTACATCATATTTTAGTACATTATTTTCTAGATACGACTATTCAGCTTAAAGTGACATTTAAAGGCTTAACTAGGTTTATTAGGCAAGTTAGAGTAATTAGGCAATTTGTTGTATAACAGTGGATTGTTCTGTAGACATTAAAAAAGAAATTTAAGGGGACTAATAATATTGACCTTAATTTTATTTATTTATTTATTTATTTATTTTAATAAAACTGCTTTTATTGTAGACCAAATAAAACAAAAAAGACTTTCTTTAGAAGAAAAACATATTATAGGAAATACTGTGAAAAATTCTTTGCTCTGATAAACATTATTTGGGAAATATTAGAAAGAAAAAAAAAGAAAAAAAACTGCAGGAGAAAAAATTACTTTATATTACTTAATAAAATAAATAATAATTACAAAAGAGCAAATAATTACAAAAAAGCTTATAGCAAGATAAGTGCATCCAGAGTTTTTTATTTGGTCCAGAATTTTCATTTTGTTGCATCTCAAAACAAAATCAAACTACTGTTCAAATGTTTAGAGTTGGTAAGATTTTAAATAAATTTTTTATGCATAAATTCGTAGCTCATAAAATATTAATCGCTATCATAACATTTGAAGATAGACATTCTACTTAATATTTTATTTAAATTTTTATTTTTAATATTTTATGTAAACATAAAAAAAATTGTTGCTAACAGATGCATTTAGCTGATTTTGTTGAATATTTAGCAATTTTTTTACACATACATATCTGCTTATGGTTTCACATTTCACATATATATTTCTAGTCCTCAGACATTATACAGTAATAATAAATAAATGAGATATCGTAGTAGCTGCTAACAGATGCATACTTCAGGTAAAGTATTTAATGTAACATAGGTCTATAATAACCTAGCATCCTTTATAATTCATTATAAGGCAATTGCAGTAGCATCCACTGACCATGTGGTGTCGGTAGATGCCGGTGTGCTGCGAGCTGCTGCGCATCTGTTCGTTGATAGAGAGCAGCCGATCCTCCAACTGCAGCTCCAGCTCCTGCAGCTCCTGTCTGACTGCAGTCCGCAGCGTCTGAAGCTGCTCTGCCTCCTGCCTGCAGCGTTATAAACAACAATACAAGATCACTTCAAGTGCAAGTTACTCATAGTTTGGATTTGATGCAGAAAACCAATATTTAACAGAATGATCAGGCAATAATAATACTGTGGTCATTATTTTTGAATATATGTTTCTTTCTTTCTTTTTCATTTTTTGTAATTTATTTGTTGATGTTTTGTTTTGTTTTTTTGCTACTTACACATTTAACCAAACTTACACTGTACAAACATGCAGTAGTTCAGTAAATTAATTAAATGTCATTATACATTACAAAATATTATTATAACTTAAAATGTTAGTTTATTTATTTTATTTATCAGTGTATTTAATATTTATTTTTATTTTTTATTTCATTATAAATTGTGAAACATTATTACAACTAAATTAAATAAATTAAATAATATTCTATCATCTGTTTACTTTAATTTTGTTATTTTAAATTTACTATAAATTACGAAATATTGTTACAACTTAAAAAAATGAATTAATATTTTATTTTATATATTTTTATTTTTATTTGATTATTTTGTTTAATTATAAATTATGAAATAGTACAACTTAAGTTAATTAATTAATTGTATTTATTATTATTTTAAACTTACTAGTATTATTTTATTCCATTGTATTGTACAAATAAGAAAATAATATTTCAACTTAAAATGTTAATTGGTTTATTTTTATTTATTAGTTAATCTTATCATTTTTATTTTATGTTTTTATTTCATTTACATTTGACTATTTTATTATAAACTATTAAATATTATAACAACAACTTAAAATGTTAATTGATTTATTTTTATTTATTATTTTTTTTATAATTTATTTAAATTTAATTTTAATAATTCAATCATTTTTATTTTATTATAAATTGTGAAATATTATTACAATAAAAAAAAAATTAATTTATTTTTATTTATTATTTTAGTTTAAATTTATTCATGTGGTGGCCAAGCTGAACTTCCTGCATCTTTACTGCAGTCTTCAGTGTCACGTTTCTTCAGAAATCACATTAATATGTTTACAAATGATTAACATGTATGATTTGTTTGCACATTTTAAGCCTTGTTGTTTCGTGATTGATTTATTGCTGTCAATTTGTACAGCCATTCAGTGTTACAGGAAATAATTATAACAGCGACAAAATAAAGTAATGCTGTGAAACTGTTTTGCAAATAAAATAATTGTTTCCATTTTTAATTATTATTTTTTTTTTTTTTAAATTCATCCCTGTGACTATACCTCGTTTTAATACATTTTTGGCTAAACTCACTGTGGCCCCCTGCTGGTCATCAGACCTCAGTTTAAAAAAATCCATAATGCATGCTACAAGAAGCAGTTTTTTCATCTCACTAGCTTGGTTTCCCTCCAAAGATGCAAATTAGACCTATGCGAAAAACTGGAATATAGCTTAAAACATTTGCAAATAAAGTACCATTCCCATCCAATGAGAAAAAAAGAACAGAATTTTCACTACAACACTACAAAACTACAGCCAATTACCAAAAAGGAGAAGTCACTGAGGGCCTTTTTCTTATTTAATAAATTACTGGCACCTCACAAGATGAAATGCAATAACATGCGGTGGCTTTTAGAGGTGTGGGATGCTAATACTGAACCACTTTGATGACAGACTTTGGCTGATGGATTTTAGAATGAACCAAAACAACTTTTCAGATATGTTACAATGTGGTCAGTCTGTTGATTTGTCCTTTAATGCTTTCCGATTGTACCCACTTTTTGCTATGATATAATGTTGAAACGGCGCCACGGTGGCGTAGTGAGTAGCACGTTCGCCTCACAGCAAGAAGGTGGCTGGTTCGAGCCCCGGCTGGGTCAGTTGGCGTTTCTGTGTGGAGTTTGCATGTTCTCCCCGTGGTTGCGTGGGTTTCCTCCGGGTGCTCCGGTTTCCCCCACAAGTCCAAAGACATGCGGTACAGGTGAATTGGGTAGGCTAAATTTTCCGTAGTGTATGAGTGTGAATGTGTTTGTGTGTATGGATGTTTCCCAGAGATGGGTTGCGGCTGGAAGGGCATCCGCTGCGTAAAAAATATGCTGGATAAGTTGGCGGTTGAAACCGCTGTGGCGACCCCAGATTAATAAAGGGACTAAGCCGACAAGAAAATGAATGAATGAATGATTTTAAAAACTAAATCCGATGACTTTGATGCACATACCGGAATATGTTTGTAAATTTGTTTCCATTTTAGTTTATTCAGCACTTTTATTTCTTATTGGATAAAAAGTTTATCATACTTGTGAAAAAACATTTTTATGTACATTTTCAAAATGCCTTATTCCAATAAGCATTTTTATGTGATATTCCGAAATGTGCATAAAACAGAAATGGAAACATACAGTAGCTAATAGAAGTGGCACTGTACACAAAATTGCCGGTTTAAGGCCATGTATACCAATTTTAGTCTTAAAATTTTGAGTCTTTTGTTGTTGGTTAATGGTATTGGTGACAGTGCATTAATTGTGGCAGCTGTCATTTAAAAAAAAGGCTTCCATGAATGCTTTTGAAATCCAAATCCTCTAAAGGATTGATAGTCTGCATTAATTAGGGCAACCGGACTCTGGAACACAAAACAAAAGAAATTATAATTTAAGCAGCATCTACGCTTATGTTAGTCTGCTTTTCATTATCCCGAGCTCTCCATAATCCTGGATCAGGCCGGATGCTGAGCAGCTGCGGTGGTGGTCATAGAGGAGTTTAGAGCATGAGACTGATTCCTGAAAGACGCCACTGACAGACAAGTCTCCATATTGAACCTGAAGGCCCAGCCTGTACACCCACCAGTGACCTACTCACATCAGTTACTTCGCGATAGCGTTCTTCAGCACATGGGACCTAGACTGTAGCTCTAAACAAAAAGTTGTGATTGTGCCCAACTGAGCCTGGTTTCTCTCAAGGTTTTTTCCTTCACTTTCGTCAATTGGTGAAGTTTGTTCACTGTCGCCACTGGCTTGCTTGGTTCAGGACTTGTGGAGCTGCGCATCGATGGATTTGCTCGTCAGTGTTTGGACTTTCAGCAGTGAAAATTAAACCACACTGAACTTTAGCTCTGAAAACTGGACTGACACAGTTTCAATTACTAGAGCTTCTACATTGTAAAAGCGCTAAAGAAATAAAGATGAATGTGTTCTTTCACTTTAGCCGACTGTTAAATATGATGATTCTGAGTTGTTACCTGCATTCCACCTATATTTTGCACCGCAAGAACATGTTGAATTAAATAAAGCATAAGTGAGCTGAGAAAAAGATGTGCACGATCGAGAGCATTAAGTTTGTGCTGCATCTTGCGAAGGAATCTTTCAACTGTTATTTTTTATTTATGTATTTATTTTTTTATTAACAAGAACCAGCATGTACAGTTTTCTTATACAGCAAAATTACTTTACATTTCTTAACAAAAAATAAAATAAATGAGAAAAAGAGAAGAAAAAAATAATAAGAGAAAGGAGAGGGTATAATTATCAAATTACATACAAATATATTACGCACATTTTTCCAATGTTAGATATTAACAGGAGTTATTAAATGCGCTTTAATGCATGTATACAAACAATTTTATGCAAAAATGTTAAAAGAGGAGCATGTGTGAATTGTTTTGATTGCTTTTCTATTTTTAGACTTTGAGATCACTTTTATATATGTTTGAATTTTTTTTTCTAGCACCATGAAGAGAGGTTTACTTTTGGCAAACTTGGATTTATGTATGTGATTTACATAATAATAAAATAAAGTTTATAATAAAACCAGCATCTTTTAAAGAGCGATCCTTCACATAATAACCCAAAATCACATGTTTATAAGATAAGGAAAATGATTTTAAAATATTATGAGTAATAAAGGCTTCAACATTAATACAGTCGGGTATATTGGCAAGACCAAAATAAATGTGAAAGAGTTTCATTAAAGCTTTCACAAAACCCGCATCTTAACTCGATATCGATTTTAAATTTATGTAGAAATATTTTTGTGGGATAAACTCTATGAAGTACTTTAAAAGATATTTCTTTAGCCTTATTTGTAATTAAAAAAAATTGATATAATGACCATACTAAAGTCCAGTTTATATTATTAAAGATATTGTTCCAGTAAAAAACAACATATGGTATAGACGTATTTTCTTTTAAGATTAAAGATTTAATTTTGTGATTATTAGGCTTAAATCCAGAGAAACAGATAAAACCGACCGAAGTCTGTTCAGGTTTAGGAGGACAAACAGAAGGCGCTGATGTACATACACTGCTTTTGTACAGCATATGTATACCAGCAGGTATTGCCCTCGTTAGTATCGTAAATTCCTGTAATATATATATATATTGGAATCTTTCAATTGTTATAATCTGAAGCAGATAGAGAGAGTGCTGCAGCAGGCAGATATCTATATTGTGGGATCACATATTCCAGTCAGATACCAATACACTCCAAATACTCGCTTTCCAGACAAATTATTAAAAAAATAACATGTTCGGTACATAGGCCTGTCACGATATCAGTTTTTTGTTGTTCGATATATTGCACCAAAATATAGCACGATAAACGATATTATCGTCATTTTAAGACCATTTAAGGCCACTCATTATATAATGCTAGAATGGCAATATAATAGCATTATAACACAAGTACACTCTTCAAAAGCACACATAATATTTTGTTCTTAAGAATATTTAATTTAATTTAGTCGTTTTAATAGTTTAATGATTAGACATTGGAATCAGAATGTGGAAACGTAGATCCAAAACAAGTACTAATAAATGTTAACAAATAAAAGCAAGGTAAAAAGTAACATAGGCTGCGATATCTGCAACCAGATCTACTTCCAGTTGTCAGGCACCCACATCAAAGTATACTTTAGTCATTTACGGTAAATACTACAGTGTTTTTTTAACCATACTGACACTGACGCCTCTAATAGAGATAGAGAGGTTGTTCAATCAGCTAAAATGTTGCTAGAATTGTTTTTTACGTATGGGCGATATATATTGCATCACCAAAAATTGTTGAGGTCATGTCCATGTATTGTGCGATAAGTCGATATATTGATTATTGTGACAGGCCTATCGGTACACACACACATACATACCGAACAGTGACACGATAACCGAACAGTTCGCTTTTGTGTTTTTCATGAACCGTCCCATCCCTAATAGCTACTTTATGTGAGATTTGGGCAAATGAGCTGGAGGATTAATCCTTAACCCGCTGTTGCTTATGATTGTGGGAACTATAAGCTCCTCACCTCTCCTCTGGACTGAGATGCTGGTAGACCAATGACTGCTGTCTCATGAGGGCCAGTTCAAGATCCATCATCTGTGTCCGGAAGACATTCAGACTCCTGCGCCGCATCTGGAGCTCCTGCAGTCACAGCAGGGACATAAATACCAGATTACCAATCATCCATCAAAACTCTTGCACAACCTACATATCAGCTCGTCTGTGTTTCGTAAGAGTCTCTTACTGATGCAACTCAGAGCTATGAAAATTAAACTAGCATGTGACTGCTTCCTCTTTGGGAAACGATGTACCTCGTAAAGCGGTTGGACGGAGCGCGGTGTGCTGATCCTGTCCATGGGTGTGTCTCCTCCATGCACGGATGAGCTCTGCCAACAAAAACCACAGATCAGTTATGACTTATGAGTCACACAGGAAAAGCATGTCTAAACCGAGCACAGGATAGTGCTGCATGCTGACTCGGCCGATTATTTGCATTGAGGGAGGATTTCACAAGAAACCGGATCACACTTCCTTGTTCTGTTTTACGCGCTGAAAAAACAGAAATTACAATTTAAGGGCTATAGATAGTTGAAGTTAATATTATTAGCCCTCCTGAGAAATTTCCAAATATTTTTCCAATTTTGTTCAATCACTTTAAAACATATTAGTTTTGATAACTAATTTCTGATTTTTTTAGTCTTTGCCATGACAAGAGTACATAATAGTTCTCTAGTTATTTTGTGAGGTACCAGTTTTTAGCTCAAAGTGCAAATTACAGTATAGGCCTCAATCATTCATTCATTTTCTTTTCGGCTTTGTTAATCCCTTCCAGCCACAACCCATCTCTGGGAAACATCCATACATTCTCATTCACACACATACACTACAGACAATTTAGCTCACCCAATTCACCTGTACCGCATATCTTTGGACTGTGGGGGAAACCGGAGCACCCGGAGGAAACCCACGCAACCACGGGGAGAACATGCAAACTCCACACAGAAATGCCAACTGACCCAGACGAGGCTCGAACCAGCGACCTTCTTGCTGTGAGGCGACAGCACTACCTACTGCGCCACCGTATCGCCCAGTATAGGCCTATATAGGTTAATTAGGTTAACTATAATAATAATAATAATAATAATAATAATAATAACAATAATAATAATAATAACAATAATATTAATAACTCCTTACCTTTACATAGCGTTTTTCTAGACACTCAAATGTTTAAAATTTATTTAATACATATTACCCCTTTTTAACATTATTATATGTTCGTGCTGAATGATAACAAAGTTATTTGTTAACTTAGCTTGAGTCACAGTTCTGAAGTTCAATTTTAAATGGTTTATTTTTATGATCTATAATACCAAAAATAATTCCTAACATTTATATAGCACTTTTCTAGACACCCAAAGCGCTTTACACAAAGGGGGAATCTCCTCATCCACCACCAGTGTGCAGCATCCACCTGGATGAAGCGACAGCAGCCATATTGCACACCATACACCAGCTGATTGGTGGAGAGGAGACAGAGTGCTTAAGCCATTTATGATATGGGGATGGTTTGGAGGCCATGATGGACAGAGGCCAATGGGTAGATCTGGCCAGGAAGCCGGGGTTTAACACCTTCTCTTTTTTTTTAAAGAACACCCTGAGATTTTTACCGACCACAGAGAGTCAGGACCTCGGTTTAACGTCTCATCTAAGGGATGGCGCTCACTGAGCAGAATAGAGTCCCCTCCACTATACTATACTGGATCATTAGGACCCACACAGACTGCAGGTTGAGTGTCCCCTATTGGCCTCACTAGCACCACTTCGGGCAGTAACCTAGCTTTCCCATGTGGTCTCCCATCCAGGTACTGACCGAGTGCAGCCCTGCTTAGTTTCAGTGGGCGACCATCTGAGAGTTGCAGAGAGCTAGCTGCCGGCTACTAGACAAGTGAGGAAAGTCAATGGACAAGTCAAGCTTATGGCGGCTAATAATATTTACCTTAAAAATTGTTTTCAAATGTTTTAAATTGTTTTTATTCACGCCAAACTAAAAGAAAAAAGTCTTTCTCCAAAATAAAAAATATATATATAATACAATAGGAAATACTGTGAAAGTTTCCTTTCTGCGTTAAACATTAGCTGAGAAATATTTGATAAGACTTAAAAAAATTCACAGGAGGGCTAAAGATTTAGCATTGAACTGTTTACACATATAGTCCCTTTTAACTATTCTATTGTAAGAAGAATACAATTGTGGCTAGTAACACAATTCAAGTTGACTTCTATTCTATTCTATTCTATTCTATTCTATACAACAGTTCTGTTTGGTTCTCGATTCTGACTGGCTGATAGCTGTGCTATATTCTCCAATAACAACACTCGTACAGCCTCCACACCCTTCTGTAATACTTCGCCCACATAGAGTGAAAGCAGATCAATAGACTAACTATAGTTTGGCAAATATTGCAGCTGTTGTTCAACAATGTACTTTTGAGGCTATTTTAGGTAAGAAAGTAGTTGTTTAGACTGAAACTATGCAGTTTATTTATAAGGATAGTGCCTATATTTAATATTCATAATTTCGGAGATACAGCGAGTCGGCATCCATCCATCCATCATATTAACAGAGCAAAGACAGCTGACAATCTGTCACAAGATGGCGACAGAGACTGCATAATAAGCACTTAGAGGAGAAAAACCAGGGTAATTTCAAACTACAGCTGATCAAATCATTATAAATCAGGTGAGTGACTTTCTAAGTCGATCTCTCTCTTTTGTATGTTGTAGTGCTGTATTTATACCATAGTCTGGTAGTGCTTCTGGTAGTGTTTGCTTTGCTTTGGCTTTTTCAGGGTTAATTATTGTGATATCACAACTTGATGGTACTTCATGCCATTCAGCCTTATAATCTTAAAATGTGAGCAAAATATTTTGTTATCACTTTAGATATTATAAAACTAGCTCTAAAGTGACGCTTGTCAGTTGCAGGTGTGAATGAATGGAAGAAGAAAGCGGTTCCTAAAACAAAAGGATTTTCAGACTCTCCATGTTTCATTTTGTTTTTTATATCCATGATTATGCCGTCGAACTGTTTTATAAACGCAATATCTCACTAGCAGCAATGTGATAAGGCTGTATTTGGTCACTGATAGGACACTAAGGCACAAGGCCGCGCACGCCTCCCTTCAGTGCTGATATACAGCCATATCGCACTGCTACTCATGTGATACTGCTCATCTACTCTATTCTATTCAGTTTGACTAAATTACAAATTGAGCTTCGTATTTTTGATGTAATAGTAGTTAACTGCTATTATTGTACTTAAATTATAATAGTAGTTATTGCAAAGTAGTTATCAGCTCAAACATTGTTAGATACCTCTTCTTATTATTAATACTAGAACTCAATTAATCACTAGCACACACTATAGTACATCATTGTTGAATAATGGAGTGTAATACATATGCTAATTTTATGATTTTATATTTTTTAAAACAATACGCATAACTCAAAGTATTGAAACAAACAAAAAAACATCTTTACAATGTATAATTCTTAAATTAAAACAAAAAACTGAACACTGAATTAGCATTACTGTAAGAATAAACAATTTTTTTTTTCAATGGCAATATTAATGTTTAATTATCATGTTTACTAAGTAGTGTTGTAATTTGTGCCTTACAACATTCCTTCTTAACTTACATCTTGTCTCTACTTGTTTGGGACGTGATTCCCAACCCCTGTCGTTTGTAAACAACATGAAACAGCCCGGCCCACACAATTATGTCAACTCAACTCAACCACAGGGATTCAAAGAGTGCAAACAGCAATGCCCTCGTAACAGTTACTAATAAGGGCATGCCAGAAATATCTCATTAATAACCCGGATTATTATAACCTGAGGTCATTTGCAGAGTCATAAAAGTATCAACACATAATATATGTAGTATCTTAATATTTCTCACAACTCTCACCTGCCCAAGGTTCTGCATCGTACCACGGATATCATGCAGGACCCTCCTGAGCTGCATCTCTGTGCTTCCCATAGCAGGGGTAGGGGCAGGAGGTGTCCCAAAAGAGAACGGGTAGGGCGGTGATGGATAACACGGATGGCTGTAAACGGCGCCAGGGTGATGAGGTGAAGCATTGTATCCCAGACTGTAGGGAGCGCTGTGGGATTGCGCCAGAGGGACATGCGATGGGTACGGGTTGCCTTTCATATTCAATGATGGATCATAAGGTGTACCTTGAGGAACGTTGTTAGGTGGATAGAATGGGTTGTAGGGAGCACTGTGCGGGTGAGCATAATGCATATTGTTCTGAGGTGTAAAGTGTGCCCCCTGTGGTGGACCAAATGTGTTGCTCTGAAGCGGTGGAGGACAAGGTGAGTTCTGGTACTGTGGGAAGGGAGGCCTAGCTGGGTATGAGGAGTTGTAGGACCCTCCGTGTTGCGGAGAGTAGAAGGTTCCGTGATGATGGGGAAAGTGGGATGGTGCTGTAAAATGAGAAAGGTTTGGGACACTAGCGCTCCAGTTTGTATCACCCAAAGGCCTGTGCGGCCAGTCAGCGGGAACGCTATATAGCGAGGTGGAGGAGTGAGCCAGATGTTGGGGTATATTGAGAGGGTGTGGTGGAGGTGTTGGTGAAGTTCCTCTGTTCATCTTTGATCCAGAGTTCGAGAGAGTAGATTGGACATCAGCACAATCCACTTCATCCTCTTCCAAGATGGAGTCTACTTCTTCTCGGTCACTACAATTGTCTTCCTCGTAGCGATATGTGTATGATGGCGGGGTACAGTGCTTGACTGAACCTTTTCCAAGCTGGATGCGCATGGAGGTGACCACACGAGCCGGGTTGAGTGAAGATAATGGGAGGGAGCTGGATCTCCTTAAAGGATTCCTCTCCAAGCTTTCCCTCAGCAGGCCCCGATCCCTCACCCACACTCTGCCAGGACGTTCCTCCTCCATTGAGGATGATCTTTGATGGCCTGTGTGGAGTGCCATAGGTCTCCTTTGAGTTGTAGGGTGGCACTGCTTAAGATCTGATGAGGAGGAGTCTTGTTCCTGTAGATCTGCAGGAGACGTTTGATTTATGCCCAGACTAGTTTGCGATAAGTTGCCCTCATGAGCAACTTTCAATATAGAGTCTGTATGATCTACCATCATGTTTGAATTTCCTTCTTGAGAGTCTATGGTGGAAACGGACTCAATGACAGAAGCCCTATCTGAGTCAGGAGAAAGGAGCAGTCTATTGGTGCTAATTTCGTCCAAATTCGGATTGGGAATTTGCAGGCTGGTGAGGTCATGGACCTCTCGATTGGATGCAGATTGGGTAGTTGTGCTTCTGTAGGGCTGAGGATGAGCTTCCTCACTCGGGAATCTGTCAAACTTGGGGTATTCCAATGCTATGGGTGTGCTGACTTCAACATGCGATGTTACTGTGGTTTCACTGTCACAGCTGTCTGAGCTCTCTTGTACCTAAAAGATCAAGAGAGAAGTTTCACTTCCATTATCCAATGAAGGACTGGTTCCTAGAAAACTTGCTGTCAGAACTCACTTAGTCACTGCTCTTGAAGGGATAGTTCAACCAAAAATGAAAAGGCTACCATTATTTACTCAACCTTAACTTGTAGAAAAACTTAAACAATTGAAAAATGTTGGTAGCTGACACTCATGGCTTTCATAGTATTTTTTTTCCTACTATAGAAGTCGTTGAATGCCAGGAAGCAACATTCTTCAAAATATCTTCTTTTGTGTTCAACAGTAGACAGAACCTCATAAAGGTGTGAAATAAATGTGGGGGCGAGTAAATGTTGAGGTAATTTCATTTTTGGGTAAACTATCCCTTTAACCTCTTGGGACGCAGACATTGGCTTTTGTCCTAATTTGGGTTTTATATTTATATTAAATTTCTCAAAAACCATAAATGCTAAAACATTTTAAAGAGGACATGTTTAATTCTTAGAGGTGTTTTAGAGATACCAAATTCTATGTGGTTTAAGCATGATAACTTCCACTTCTTGTTTTCGAACTATTCTTGTAGAACTAATGTGTGTTATTTCTGTGCAAAAGCAATGGCCAAATAAAGTATGAAAACATAACAAATAAAAATACTAAATTAAAAAAGTAAAATACACACACACACACACACGCACGCACATATACATACATACATACATACATATATACATATATATATATATATATATATATATATATATATATATATATATATATAAGGGCATATATATATATATATATATATAAGGGCTATACAGTTGAAGTCAGAATTATTAGCCCGCCTTTGAATTTCTCTTTCTTTTTTGAATATTTCCCAAATGATGTTTAACAGAGCAAGGAAATTTTGACAGTATGTCTGATAATATTTTTTCTTCTGGAGAAAGTCTTATTTGTTATATTTCGGCTAGAATAAAAGCAGTCAAAGGTCAAAATTATAAGCCCCTTTTATTAATAGTCCCAGAACTAACCATCGTTATACAATAACTTGCCTAATTACCCTAACCTCCATAGTTAACCTAGTTAAGCCTTTAAATGTCACTTTAAGCTGTGTAGAAGTGTCTTGAAAAATATCTAGTAAGATATTATTTACTGTCATCATAGCAAAGATAAGGATTATTAGAAACGAGTTATTAAAACTATGTTTAGAAACGTGTTGAAAACCAAAAATCTCAGTTAAACATAAATTGGGGGGAAAAAATAAACAGGAGGGCTAATCATTTTGACTTCAACTGTGTGTGTGTGTGTGTATATATATAT
>CAIGQQ010003610.1:7309354-7328143 GCA_903798035.1 Danio albolineatus | reverse complement strand
TATATATATATATATATATATATATATATATACACACACACAATAATTTGAAAATACTATTATTAAATATATTCATTGTTTATAAATAGTTAAATAAGTTTCGAAGAATCTTTATATATATGAAATCAGTGTACACTAAATTCAAAAAAACTTTTCTGGCTGGGTCCAAGGAGGATTAGACTCTTTGTATTCACGCACTGCAGAAAGTCCAGATGGTTATGCCGACACTCACGTACCTTCAGGTGATTACCCGAACCGTCTGTGGATGGATCCTCTGCAAACCCACTGCTGTCAGACTGTTGGCTGGCGGTCCTCAATAACCGCTCTGCAGGGAGAAACACATGAACACCAAAACTGAGTGCCTTTGACTAATTTCCCAGCGGTAAAAGACCCCAGGACAGTTTTAGAAATGAATGCTTAGTTTCAAAGTTATATCACATGATTAAGATTGAGGTTTAAATTGTAAAAGAAATCACAAACAATTTTTCTGTTGTCCCATAAGCGTTTAACTAATTTAATCCAATTTAAGATAAGCTTTTGGGCTATACAGTTGCCACAAAGAATTTTGGCTCATGGTCTATAAAATGTAACTTGGACCCATTTACACTTTATTAGGTACACCTTACTAGTACCGGGTTGGACCCCTTTTTGTCTTCAGAACTGCATAAAGCGATTAACATGGTCAGCAACAATACTCAGGTAGTCTGTGGCGTTGACACATCGCTCAGTTGATACTAATTGGCCCAAAGTGTGCCCCACACCATTACACCACCACCACCAGCCTAAACCGTTACAAACGATACAAGGCAGGCTGCATCCGAATGTCGCAGCAGAAATCGAGTAACTCAAATCACCTTTCTAACCTCATTCTAAACTGCGGCAGATTGTCTTGACCATGCTTAAATGCACTGGCTGGCTGGCCGATTAGAAATTTGCATTAACGAGCAGCTGGATAGGTGTACCTAATAAAGTGGCCCGTGAGTGTATATGTAGCATATCACAAACAAGCAAACAAAAAAATCCAGATGAAAACATGCATCAAATTGACATCTATGTGATGTATGTCTGCAATCATGGTTATAGTGAAAACCTTTCACAATTAATTCCATTAAACAATGATAATCATTTTTACATTCATAAGTTGACTACTGTATGTACCTACAAGACATTACTGTTGCAGAAATAGCTTTATTTTCTTTGATAATACGATGTATTGTATTAGCTCTTTAAAACAATGCACAGACAAAAATAGCTCTTTGGTTAAAAAAAAAAAAAAAATCCCATTCCTGTTCAACCTACTCTACATGAACATTGAATGTCTCCTGAATTCAACCACATGAGGGCAGACTTGATACACACTTCCATCTAAAAATACGCTTCAGCATTTTAGGGTTGGGCCATAACACTGCATGATAAAACACATCACAGTCATGCGTGTTTGAATAACACATTTTCTCCTCAGTGTTTTTCTTAGGGAAATACAACCTGATCTGATCTGCACGGTCACTGCGTTCTCAGGAGGAAATTTGTCTGAAAATATTCTTATCTTAACTCAAATCAAACGCTTTGACTAAAACAGCAATCCAAATTCGACTGATTGTGACGTTATAAACAACACCAGAGCGAAACTAAACTGCTCAAACTTTTTTGCATCATATTTGTTAGCTTACTTCCAAACTTCATATATAGTTTCATATTTAAAACAATATAAAACATTGTTGATGTTTATTTAACTTTCTATTTAAACCAATCGGATAACTTCATATGCTATTAAGTATCTAAATGCATTCATGCATTCAATTAATTGTAAATGAAGTCATGCATTCTCATGTACAAGATATTTTTAAGCACATTTCATACACAAATATATATGGCCTTTGACACAAATACAAACAAAGTTTCCTGGTATGGTGACTGATGGTTTACACTCACCGCTGTCAGATCGAGACATGCCGCCTGGACCAGGAAGAGCCTCATCCTCATTACTCTGCAACTGCAAACAAAAACAAAAAAGATCACATTTGAGGATTGCATGAGTTTTAGATGCTTCAAATTACCCCGCTTGTGTTGAAAAATGCATTCGGACCCAGGGCTGTGGTTTAAAATGACCTGGTAAAAGAAGAGTGTGGTTGGACAAACAGACGGTCACACCCCAAACTCACACTATTGGTGGAGTTGGTGAAGTTATCAAGCCATGTCGGGATGCTCAAACAAACAGAGCTGCAACAGACAGGCGAGTAATAAATGGTTTGCATGTTACTGCCTCAGCATTTACATTTAAATTCACCCAAACTAAAGTGTCATCAGTGCCTGCAGGACTTTCTGTCTTGTTCTTATATCCTGATAGGCACTCTCATAGCCATAACAGTACAGTAATGATGTTTCTAATGTACGGAGTGTCTATATTTTATCCCCCTACACTCTCAGAAATAAAGGTAGGCAAGCTGTCACTGAGGTGGTAGCTTTTCAAAAGGTACACATTTGTACCTAAAGGGTCCATAATAGTACCTCAAAAGTATATATTAGTACCTAAAAACATCAAGAGGAACACTTTTGTACTTTTTAGGTACTAATCTGTACCCTTGAGGTATTAATATGGACCCTTTAGTTACAAATAGGTACCTTTTGAAAAGGTACCACGCCAGTGACAGCTTGCGTACCTTTATTTCTGAGAGTGTAGAGTAACCCTACGCCTAAACTCAACCCTCATGAGAAACAATCTGCATTTTTACATCTTTAAAATACCTCATTCTCTATGATTTAAGCATATTTGCCTGTGGAAACCTACTGTAAATTGACAAGTCTCTCTGTACGCAGACAGGTCTACAGTAAGTCCCCGTCGGGTATTATGTACATACACATACATACGCCATCTGAAATGTTCTAAAACGAGCAGTTTTCTCAGCCTCCTGTGTTAATATTCAGTTTGTTCACTTAAAATGCAATGAAAAGACGACACCAATCAACATAAATGTGAAATTACTAAACCTACACAAAGCCTGAGAGCAAAAAAGAAAAATAATAGACAGAATTTAGAGGTTTTTGCATCTGAACACATCATATCATATCAACATCCATCCATCCATCCATCCATCCATCCATCCATCCATCCATCCATCCATCCATCTATCTATCTATCTATCTATCTATCTATCTATCTATCTATCTATCTATCTATCTATCTATCTATCTATCTATCTATCTATCTATCTATCTATCTATCTCCATCCATCCATCCATCTTACAATTACCATCCACCCATCCATCTATCCATCTTCAATCCATCCATCCATCCAATCTATCAATCTATCATCCATCTAAATATCAATCTTACAATTTACATCCATCCATCCATTTTACAATTTCCATCCATCCATCCATCCATCTTACATTTCCATGTCTGTCTGTCTGTCTGAATTTAACTTATTAACTATTATACTTATTAACTTACAGTATACTTCTATCTATCTATATACAGTATATGAGATTACTTTGGGTTCGATATGATATGTATTTTGGTAGTGTCTAGTGCTAAAAAACTTCTGGGTGGACGTAATGGAAAGAATATTTATTATTACACTACCTTTTCAATTTACAGTTTTATTTTTATTTTTTAGAAATTTCTGACATCCAGACATGTAGGCCTGAGAATTATCTATCTGACATATTGATAAGTGCAGCCAAAAAAAGCTAATCACAAGGCATTGGTTACTTCTGAAGATTTAATACAGAGTTTGACTATTAGGTGTATATTTGACCTTCCTGGAATTGTGTAAATGTTGTTATTAATATTGTCTGCATTATAATTTTATCGTTAATGCTATTTAGTCATTAATTTTCTTTTCGGTTTAGTCCCTTTATTAATCCGGGGTCGCCACAGCAGAATTAACCGCCAACTTATCCAGCATATGTTTTACGCAGTGGATGCCCTTCCAACTGCAACCCATTACTGGGAAACACCCATAAACATTCATTCAGACACATACACTACAGCCAATTTAGCTTACCCAATTCACCTATAATGCATGTCTTTGAACTGTGGGGGAAACCGAAGCACCCGGAGGAAACCCACTCGAACACGGGGAGAACATGCAAACTTCACACAGAAATGCCAACTGATACAGCCGAGGCTCAAACCAGCGACCTTCTTGCTGTGAGGCGACTGTGCTACCCGCTGCACCACCCTTTATTATTTACTTTATTTAATTTTTTACATTGTGTATAGTTACTTTCTATATTGTATAAAAAAGTGAGATGACTGGCAGTGAAAAACGTATACCCCCTTTTATGCTAAAAATATAGTACTGGTGACACAGCTACATTAAATAAAACAAATTTCAACGAGAAATACTTTAGACGCTACTGACTTTCATTATATTGACCGAAATAAATAAGTAAATACAACTAAATATATTTGTAACTATAAAAGTTCGAAGTTATTTTAGAATGATTTGAAGGTCAGCAAACAAAGGCTCAATTTGACATTTTGGGAGAAATACGAATATAAAGGGGACAGTTCACCCCAAAATTAAAACGACCACATCATTCATTCTCCCTTGTGGTTTTAAACCTTTATGATTTGTCTTCTGTTGAACACAAAATGATATTTTGAAAAATGTTGGTTGGTTGTGACTTCTATTGTAGAGAAAATAAATACTACAAAGTCAATAGGTGCAAACAACTAGCATTCTTCGAAATATCTCCTTTTGTGTTAAACAGTAATAAGAATCGCAATAGATTTGGAACAACTAAAGGGTGCATAAATGATGACTGAATTAAAAATTGAGTGCACTTTGAAAAACACTTTTGACCACTGTCAGACCGAGTCCCAAAACACACATGCAGACGATCAGCAGAATCTTAATGAAGTGTATTTGTAACTATACACAAATACACTTCATTAAATCATCACCTATTGTCCTATACACTATAAAATAGCAGGTTAACCATGTCTGTATATAATAACTTATACTTGGTTGTAATGCAGTAAAGTGTGCCTTTTGTAAAGCTGCTTTGCAACAATAATTACTACAAAAAGCGTATACAAATAAACTTGAATTGAACTATAGCAGAAATGTATATAAAAAAGCGTGGGTGGGGGGTGGTGGTGGGGGGGGGGGGGGGGGGGGGGGGGGGGTAGGTTCTTGTTTTTATTATGGAAGTGTTTGTTTTTGGTTCTTTCAAATATCAACATCATTTCACAGTTTGCTTCAGGGCATCTTCAGTCAACGACAAACATGCAATGTTTCCTGCAGCTGCTATAGTAAAAAAAAAGACAATAATAAATAGAGATAAATGAATAAATAACTTTTTCCAGGAAGCGGTGTTTCCTGCAGCTGCCATGGCAAAAAAAAGATAATAGAAAATAAAGATAAGCAAAAAATATATACCACTGTTAACTGCAAATTAAATGTAATTATTATTATTGTTATTATTATTATTAATAATAATAATAATAATAATAATAATAATTAATTAATATTTTATGTAATTATTATTGTCCGTATTTTTAATTCTATAAATTTAATAAATATAATTTATAATATACAAATTTATATTATTAGTCCTAACACTAATACTACTACTATTAATATTATTATTATTATTACTATTATTATTATATAAATTTGTATATATTACATTATTATTTCTGTTGTATAATAAAAGTATTGATTAATAAAAAATATGATTTTTTTATTATTATTAATAATAATAACAGTAATACAGATAGTAATAATAATAATAATAATAATAATAATAATATTTATTACTCAATAGTTTATTATATAACAGAAATAATAATGTATTATATACAAATTTATATAATAGTAATAATAATAATAATAATAATAATAATAACAATATTAATAATAATAAATACATAATCTGTATATAAATAATTATATTTATTAATTTTATACGATAAAAAAGCAGACAATAATAATTACATGAAATAATAATTAATAATAATAATATTCATTCGTTTTCTTTTCGCTTAGTCCCTTAATTAATCTGGGGTCGCCACAGCAGAATGAACCGCCAACTTATCAAGCATATATGTTACGCAACGGATGTCGTTCCAGCTGCAACCAATCTCTGGGAAATATCCAAACACACTCATTCACACACATACATTACGGACAATTTAGCTCACCCAATTTACCCATACCACATGTCTTTGTACTTGTGGGAAAAAAACGGAGCACCCGGAGGAAACCCATGCAACCACGGGGAGAACATGCAAACTCCAACTGATCCAGCTGAGGCTCAAACCAGCGACCTTCTTGTTGTGAGGCGATCGTGCTTCCCACTACGCCACCATGGCACCCATAATAATAATAATGATAATAATAATAATAATAATAATAATAATAATAATTATTATTATTATTATTATTATTATTATTATTATTATTAACTGTGTTGTTGTTTTGAGTTATGAAATTAATCAGCTGAGATTATTTACTTGCTCACTTAAACTGCTAAATAAAGTTATTAAAGTTATTAAGTTATTAAACTGTTACTTTGTTATAGTGACTTAAAAAATTCCAGTAACTACTATAATGAAATATTTCGTTAAATATATGTCAAAAACTGCTAATTTTATATTTAAACAAGTTTTCCAGGCAATGCTGTAGAGTCATAAATAATCTCATGTTAGAGATTAGATGGGCTTCCATCACCCTGTGTTAAAACACATTTTAAAGTATCGAATGAGTAACGAGAGAAAGAAATGACATCGTTTTAATAAAAATCTCTTAATTCGCAAAAATGTTCATATGCTTGCTTGAGAAGGGCTTGTTCTGAAAAAAGTCTTAAACATGAATAATATGAGATAGAAATGCATTTGCTGAATAAACTCAAGCATTATAGCGAACATTATAACCACATGAACAATCAGCTGTCTCCATTATGCTCACCTTGTTAATTGTTGGTTGCTAGGTTACCAATACTATAGTCAGCCACTCTAAAAGTTTGATGGAAAGGCACCTAATGCACAATTGGAATTTATATCTTCTTTGCAAACTTTGATATGGATGCAAACCCGACTCTACTTTGAGTTTCACTGTTGAACATTATGATCCAAAGGCTCGACCATAATCCCAGAACATCCTCCAGGCGCTCCATGTTCCCTACTTATTTTTAGCTTTTCATGTCACGACCCTTGCTGTTTTTACAACAAAACAAACACATACACACAAAAAATAAAAACACAATTCTGGAGAAGTTTAGATGGCTGTCAGCATGAGAACCGGACAAGGAGAAGCCGGGAGGATTGTTTTGGTAAAATTAATGCAAAAGAAAACCTCCTCCAATCTCCAATTCAAAGGAGTCTCCATATGCAACAAATATAACAGTATTATATAAGTACTACATAATTAGTGCACATTTATAATATAATATAATATAATATAATATAATATAATATAATATAATATAATATAATATAATATAATATAATATAATATAATATAACATAATATAAATTTGTATACAACAAATAATTATTTCTGATGTACAAAAAAAATATCCAGACTGCAATTATTACATGAAATAATAATAATAATAATAATAATAATAATAATAATAATAATAATAATAATAATAATACATATTGTTATTATTATTATTATTATTATTATTATTATTATTATTATTAATAATCATAAAATAATAAAATATTAATAATAATATTATTATTATTATTATAATTATTATTATTATTATTGTTATTATTACTATTGTTATTATTATCATCATCATCATCATCATTATTATTATTGTTGTTGTTATTACTATTGTTATTATTATTATTATTATTGTTATTATTACTATTGTTATTATTGTTATTATTATTATTATTATTATTATTATTATTATTATTATTATTACTATTGTTGTTATTATTATTATTATTATTATTATTATTATATAATATATTATAAGTATTAATATTATATTATTATTATTATAATCCACAATATTACTATGCATTAAAATAAATAAATAAATAAATAAATAAATAAATAAATTAATATTTAATTAACAAATAAATTTAATTTAATAAAAAAAAATAATTAAAATTAAAATTAAATAGGAGTAGTTGTAATATCAGTATGACTGCTCAATAATATTTTGAATAAACAACACAGATTTGATTATAATAATAATAACAACAACAACATTAAATCACATTAATAAATAGAAACGATATATAACTGTACCTCCTCCATCTCGAATGAGTCTCTGGGCTGGCAGAGCAGGTGGACGATGTGTGGGTTTGGCAGCAGGCCGGATGGCTCTTTATCTGGGGTGGACGTGATGGCCTCATGGCACCCGTTTACCTTCATTTCGGCAGGATCGTTCTCTTCAGACGCTTGACTGATGCTCACCAGAACCGGAGACAGAGGCAGGTCTGTGGAGAGCTCGCCATTGGTCAATGTAAAGTCTGCGCTGATCGAAGCATCTGAGATATTCTGCTGCACCTCCTCCGTCACTGTCGCCAAAGATGAATCCTTTTTCTTCAAGCTTTTCTGTTGTGTTTTGTGGTCTGTATCCATCAGGACATTCTGCGTGTTGAAGCTCTCATTTTTCGGCTGTTTGGTTTCTCCATCCGAGATGGAGGCCAGCAGGTTCTGCTTTGTAAAGTTGCGTTTGAGAATTTTAGCAAAGTTTCCAGCGGAGTTGCTCTTTTTTAGCGGATTAGGCATGTTGGTCTCCATGTCGCTGTTGCCGATTTTCTCAGTGGGTTTTCCAGATACGTGAGAATAGATATCGGAGAGGACGTTCGCCACCGTAGCCAGGACTTCTGTCTGACGAAAACGACCTGTGGGTGACGGAGGAGAGATATTGAGAACTTGTGATTTAGTGGAAATAACAAAATGTAATTTATGAATTATTTGGATAGATAGTATGTATTTATTATAAATAGATAAATAATTAAATAATTAAATAAATAAACAAAAAAATTAATACTTATATGAAAAAAGTATTAAAAAAAATTTACATTAATAAACCGAATCAGAATAACAAAAATGCAAATAATAATAAACAATAAAAAAATATGTATGTACTTTAATGAATAAATAAATGTACATTGAATAAATTTGTATTAAAAATGTACATTTATAAATAAATAAATATTTGTATACACAAATAAATAAGTGTATTAACAATGTACATTGATAAATAAATAATCCTTATGCAAATAATAACAGTGTAAATAATATTATTTAATACATAAATAAATAAATAAATAAAGTAAATAAATATTTGAGTACATTAATAAATAAATGTGAATTTAAAAAGTACAATAATATATAAATAAATAGATCTTATAAAAATAATAAGTCTTTTTCAGCACCTGCTATGGCAATGATTTTTTGTAATAAATAATTAAATAAATAATTAAATGAAAAAAGTTAATCTATAAAAAAAACTGTAATAATGTAAATGTAACATAATTTATATAATATATATATATATATATATATATATATAAATATTTACATTTAGTATGATCTATATACATTTGTAAAAATTATATAAAACATATAAATGTTATTTTAATAATAATAATAATAATAATAATAATCTATTTTTATTTAGCCCCTTTTAAAAGTAGCATCTCAAAGTGATTTACATACAAATGCACAGAAGTTAAATTTACATACAATGAAGCATGCATAAACTAAAAAAAAAACCTAAAACAAGCAAACAAACAAAAAGCAAAGATAAACACAAATATATATATATATTTGAAATCCCCGGGAAAAAAAAAAAAAAAAAAAAAGATCACATACAAAAAAACTTAAGAATATAAAAAATACATGTATAATCCACATAAAATCCAATTAATTTCAAAAGGTTAGATAATACCTGATTATAACAGAGACATAATAATAATAACAATAATATCAATAATAATAATAATAATAATAATAATAATAATAATAATAATACGATTATTAATGTAATATAACTATTACAATTAAAATAAAAGAGGTAAATTATTACACAATATACATAAATAACAATAATTATGATTATATAATATGGCGGCACGGTGGCTTAGTGGTTAGCACTGTTGCCTTACAGCAAAAAGGTCGCTGGTTCGAGTCCTGGCTGGGCCAGTTGGCATTTCTGTGTTGGCATGGGTTTCCCCAGGGTGCTCTGGTTTCCCCCCACAGTCCAAAGACATGCGCTATTGGTGAATTGAATAAACTAAATTGGCCGTAGCATATGAGTGTGTGTGTGTGTGAATGAGTCTAAATGAGGGTTTTCTCAGTAATGGGTTGCAGCTGGAAGGGCATCCGTTGTGTAAAACATATGCTGGAATAGCTGGCGGTTCATTCCGCTGTGGCGACCTTTGAAATAGAGACTAAACCCAAAGGAAATTAATGAATGAATGAATGATTATATAATACAATATAATTATATAATATGATATAATAATGTCTGACAAACAGAAAAGAATCATCCATCTGAATCATGGGCAGAACTGACTCACTTAAACAGCAGATTAAAGCCTCAAACTAAAAATTCTGAGTCAATCTGTTATGCTGAATTTTATGATGACCACCTTTACAGTTACTACAACTAAAAGCAGCCCGAACACTAATTTGCTGCTCACATGGGAGCTATTATGTAACCGAAATGTGTAGTCTATGAAAACAAAAAGTCTTTAAAATATTAAAGCGTCGCACCTCCAGTTGCAAAAAACAGATCCTGCACTTAACCCTCCAAGCGTGTTGACTTTTATCAGCATCAAGCTTTTCATTTGTTATGGCAGACATAAAGGAAAAGGATTTGACAATACTGCATGCATGCGGAGGAATGATAACAAGTGAAAACAAGCCAGCGATGTGTGTGTTGCTCAGAAATCAATAGTCTTCATTTATCTCCAGCACTGCAGCCCGCCGCTCTGAGTCAGCATTCAGGAACGAGTCGCAGGACGAGTGCCAGAAAAACACAAGAGGAACAGAGAGCGAGTTTTCTGAGACTGACGGACAAGTGGATCACAAACCCCAAAGAGGAACCGGCAGGAGTTATGTAAGAAAAGTCAACAACGATATAAACATGCACATACACTTCTCGGTCAAAATGACTGCTTAGAGCTGTACGAGAATAAACAGGTTCATCACTGTGTATAAATGCAGGGCTCCAAACAATTCCTTCTTGTTGTGCCAACACAAATCAATTAAGTTAACATAAAACAATTAAGTTGCCCCAATAAACCTTAAAGGGTCACAAAACACATTTTTTGAGCTGTTGACAGTCATATATGTGTCCCACACTGCTATAAACACTATTAGGACACATATATCTCACAAATGGCCCGTTTCCACTGAGTGGTAAAGTACGGTACGGTACGGGTCGGTACAGGTCACCTTTATCAGGCTTTATGGGCGTGGTGTACGACAGACGTCATTTTCGCTCGAGGAAATGTCTACAGTAAAGCTTTATGGGTCGTTCACAAATCATACGAGAAGCACTTCTCACAAAACCGAGGCTTTATTATACACATAAACACTGGTGTAAATGTTCATTACTGACTGAACATGATCTGATTATAACTGCAGATCAATGATTCGAAATAGCCTACGGTCCGCGATTATATCAAATAAATAACTAAATAAATGCAGCATATATGAACACATACAGCCCCACACAGTCTCCGATGTTACCAAATTGCAGAAAAACTAGACACAGCAGACATTTAGTCCTTATTTAGGTTCAAAAACAATACGAAATATAGCCCCCAGTCAGTGCTAACCTCTCATCTGTATCTTTAATTTTCACCAGTACATGTAGCCTCTCCGTCATTATTCTCTCATTAGAGAGTAATTCCGTCATTCCGAGTTTATAATAGTCCAGGTTAAGAAGTTTGTTATTTCAAATATTGACGCGCACGCGAGCGCAAGAGACAAGTGAAACCTCTCGCGCTCGCGCTTATGGGCTCGTAACCTATAAGAATCTGCTCTTCTTCTTGGCTTTGTGGCTATTCAAGACGACGACAATGTTTGTTTAAGCTCGGGTCGACCATGGCTCGTTATTATATGCTGATATTATTTCGGAGCCTTGTCTCTCGGCTGTGTATTAAACATGGCGGGTCCTTTCTGTTTTCATTGTGCTTATTGCGCAAGCAAATGACGTATCTCTGTAAGCCAATGCCGTTCAGCTGCGCGTCTAGCTCCGCCTTACGGCACCCTTTCTGTTTTTTGGTACCCCTTCGAAAGGGTGACTAAAAAGTGGTACGGTACGGTTCGGTTCAGTACGTTTTAGACAGTGGAAACGGCCCTAAAAACATACCGAACCTTACTGTACCGTACCATACCACTCAGTGGAAACGGGCTATAAAAAGTCTAAATTGGTTGTTTTTGCGTTATTTCGAGCAAATTCGTTCTTCTGGTTTGAAACAAATTTTTGAAGCTGCGTCATGCCGATGAGATCCATGCGTGTATTCCAGCGTGGAGAGTGGACGTCTGTACCTGCGAGTGCATCGTGATGTTTCTGAGTGTGTGGCATTAATTCATGAGAAAGACTTGATTCAAACCAATCAGCTCGCTCTATTGTGTATACGGTGCAACTTCATTAATATGCATGATAGCTTCGAAGACTGTTTGTACCTGTTACAGCTTTCAGACGGCAGAGAGATGCCATGTTGTGTTGCCAAAACAAGTGGAAGAACAAGAATTGTTTGGAGAGGAGACACAGGTCGCCAGTGTTGTGTTTATGTGCTGCAACGAAGGTTTTGTTTTCATTTCCCTGCTATGAGAGTGCAGCTGGACTCAAGTGGACTACAGTGCACGCGTGCGCGGCAGAAATGCATTTGTAAGGAACATGTTTTACCCGAGAGCTTTTCTCATCTGGAAATGGTGAAATCCAGATTTGCCGCTCGTCTCTTTTTAAAAAAGACACGGCTCCAGTTCATGTTGATTGTCCTGTCTCTACAGATTTAAGCGATCAGTGGTCTTTGTTTGTTTATTCAGATGGCAAAGTTAGTTGGTATCGTCAGCTGTACTCTTTCAGTGTTTAAAGACAAACCTTGGTGAAAATGATTAGAACTGTTACTAAGTTTACAGTACCTTAATATCACTACAATATTACAGACTGAACGATCCGCTGTAAATGCTGCTATCCGAGTGTAAACATGTAAACACCGCAATTAAATTAAAACGCTGCATTTTGTGACAGGATAGTCTATACACACACACGGCTTTCTGACACTACCTACCGAGTGCATCTAAGTTAGCGAGAAATGCAGAGGGCTTTTTTTCTCCCATACGCCGCGTGGTCTCAAATACCCCTTTAAAACACTCCTCGAGCAGTTCCTCGCATTTCGTTTGTCACGGGGGGCGTGCAGGAAATGTTCCTGAATGAAAGGGAAAGTGCCAAACTGCAGTTAAAGTCGACAGATTAAGAATTTGGCAAATAATTTGATTACTGATGTCGATATAAACACAGTCACTGTCTATCTCCCCTGTGTCTGTGTGTTAGTTTTGCCTGTTTGAAAATCTGCGTGTGCTCAAATAGAAACTCCTATTTTTATGTAAAACCTTTCCTCTTTCTCTTCCCCGACACTCCTACCTAAACAAAGCTGGAGACTGTATTGTAAATAAATCATATGAACATTTTCATATTTGTCAACAATTATACTGAAATTAATTTAAAAACAGTATAAACATAAATTTACAAACATTTACTCAAGTAAATAAACAGAATGGGCTAAAAATCTGCAGAAATCTGCGGAATTCTGCAGGCGCAGATTATGTGTGGGCCTAGTAATAAGCCAGTAGTTAATAGTGTGAATTGTTAAATTGAGATGCTACCAAAAATTGCACTGAAGAATTGCCCCTAATACTGCATAATTTGTCAAGTCAGCCAGGCAAAGGTGTGGAAACACTTACTAAAAGCAAGCACCAAAAAACACCAAGCCAGAGTCGAAATGCAGTGCACTCGCCATCAACAAAAACAGGCATTATTACAGACTTCACACATCCCTACCCTCACCCAAGTTTCTTCCTGTTCCGCTGCTTTGTCCTGGCTCAGTGAGAATTATGCAAATGTAGGCCAATACACAAGCTGGCAAAGATCTGGCACACAGGCCCTATCCTGATGTGAGCGGATGGCAGAATCAGCTTCTCTCTCCCTCTGCTGCCGTCTGTCTCTGCCTCTCATTGCTGTGCCCACTGAGGACAATGGCTCCGTTGTGCTCTACTTCTATTGAACAGCCCTCACGCACACAGCCTTGCTGATCGGACACTGTTTAGGAGCTCGGCGTTTGGGTGAAGATGCACTCCTACAAATAAAGTGCCATTGTTGGTTCCCTGAAGAACGTTTAGTTTTATGCAACCTTTTCACTGAACAAAAGGTGGAAAAAGAGTTGTGAATAAGATCTGAATTAGTTGTGAAATAGGTGGAAACACTGAATTAGATTTCTCTCCTTTGTTGTAACAAATGTTATTTTTTGTTAATGTTTTCACCATACTTTTTTTCCTGTACAAATTCCAATTACATATCGTTGAAAATGTAGATCTGTATGTATGTGCATGTAAATGTATAGTATATAGTACCGAGTTGGACCCCTTTAGTCTTTAGAACTGCCTTAATCCTTTGTGGCATAGATTCAACAAGTTACTGGAAATATGCAGATTTGTCGGCTGCACATCCATGATGCGAATGTCCCGTTCCAACAGATCCCAGAGATGCTCTATTGGATTGAGTTCTGGTGACAGTGGAGGCCATTTGAGTACAGTGAACTTACTGTCATGTTCAAGAATCCAGTCTGTGATGATTAAAGCTTTATGACATGGTGCGTTATCCTGCTGGATGCAGCCATCAGAAGATGGGTACACTGTGGTCATAAAAGGATGGACATGGTCAGCAACAATACTCAGGTAGGCTGTGGTGTTGACAAAATGCTCAATTGGTAAGAAAATATCCCCCACACAATTACATCACCACCACCAGCCTGAACCTTTGAAACAAGGCAAGATGGATCCATGCTTTCATGTTGTTGACGCCAAATTCTGACCCTACCATCCGAATGTCACAGCAGAGCTCGAGACTTCTATCTTCTATTGTTCAATTTTGGTGAGCCTGTGCGAATTGTAGCCTCAGTTTCCTGATTTTAGCTGACAGGAGTGGCACCCGGTGTGGTCTTCTGCTGCTGTAGCCCATCCGCCTCAAGGTTGGAAGATGCTATCCTGCATACCCCAGTTGTAAAGAGTGATTATTTGAGTTACTGCTGCCTTTCTATGAGGTCAAACCAGTCTGTCCATTATTTTTTTCACTTACTTTGAGTGGCTTGAACTTATGATTTCGTGGAAAAGAGTTCATTAGATTTTTAGAATGTTCTTCCCACAAAGGAAAAAAAAAACATTCTCTTCACTGAAAGGTTAATTGAAGAACACAAAAAATGATTATTCTATGGCATTCACGCTTTAAAAAAGGATTTCCATAAAGATGGAATGGAATCTTCCATCTTTAGGATGAGATGTTAAACCGAGGTCCTGACTCTCTGTGGTCTTTAAAAATCCCATGGCACTATTTTTGTAAAGAGTAGGTGTGTAACCCCGGTGCCCTGGGTAAATTTCCACCATCGGCCCTTACCATCATGGCCTCCCAATCGTCCCTGTCCACCGAACTGGCTCTATCACGGTCTCTCCGCTCCATCTATAGCTGGTGTGTGGTGAGCGCACTGGTGCCGTTGTCCTATGGCTGCCTTTGCATCATCCAAGTGGATGCTGCACACTAGTGGTGGCGTGGAAAGACCCCCCTCGTGATTGTGAAGCGCTTTGGGTGTATGGCTATATAAATACACATTTCTTACTTACTTATTTACTTACTTACTTACTTAGCCATCAAAGAACATTTTAGTCATTTAAGGAACTATTTTCTTCATTGTATAAAGAACATTTTTGTAATCTAAAATGACTTTACCATAATAAGGAACCCTCTGGGTGGAAATGTTACACAAATAACCTTTAAAGAACATTTATCTTTAAGAATGTTGTTGGCAAAACCTCATTTTGAAACTTTTTTATTTACCTTTAATTTTGCTATTCATTTTTATATAAAGTCCCCATGAATATAAAATGAGCTCTTCTTATGTTTATACAGTATGTATATAGTAGTGCTTGTTATAAATTATGTATCTGTGCACTTTATTATTTTGTAAAAATTCATTTGCCCTCAAATCTTTTATCAAATACTAAAACCTTCTCTCCTCCCTCGAAATGACTTTTTCTCATTTCTGGTCACAGGGAACACCTTTCGGGATGGGCTATTGGCATGCATCTCGTTTCTGCCCAGTTTTTGTTCATTTGTCAATATTCCTTCATTTTTTAGCAACAACCATCTTCTAATTCAATCTAATCAGTTCCCAATGGACGAAATCCTGCACACGACTACATTTTTTTCTCATTTCAGGATTGTTTCAATTGGATGTACGTCATGATATTAGAAAAAAGGACAATGTTAACTTATGTTTACGACTTCAAATATATACAGTAATCAATATTTGAAGTGGATCATTAACTTTCATCAAAGCAAAGGTGTCCTAAAATTATTAAATAACACCCATACTTGACTTAAAAGAATTTTGAAAAGCATATTTGATCCACTTCAAATATATTTTATTATTTTTTTATACATTTTATATATATTTTATTATCACTATTATTATTTTTTCAGAATGAAACCTAAACTTGTGGAATAAATGTTCTGCAATGTGGTCGAAAGTCAAACACACTTCTTTTCTAAGTACCGCAACTTCCCTCATCTCTTTCCTGGTTGTCTTTGTGTTTGTTCTCTGTTGGTAGACACTTGTATATGTTGGTTTAAAAATGACCAGAGTGAGAATCGCTTTCCAAAGTGCTCTGTCTTTAACAAAATCACTCATTATTAGTGCATTTAAATACATTTTTACACTGAATGCAATTAGGTGGTCCAATTGTAAAATGCAATGACGCTCCTGGATCTAACCAATGGATTTCTATGATGCGAAGCAGAATTTATTGGAGTGATGAACGATGTTTTTTGAGCAGTGTGGTGATTTCAGCAAAACTGTCTGTCGAGATTTGAGCTTTAGTTGGCAGAAGCTGCTGCTACTTTGAACAAAAGCTCTTTTGCCTAGAAAGTGATTTTAAAAACCATTGTAGAAAGGTGAAAAGTGTTAAGCGTTCCATAATTATTACATTATGAGGGATTTAAAAGATGAACATAATGCTGCAAAATTTAACAATTGACACCAAAACCTAAAATACTCAATACTGATATTTATACTGAAATACTGATTTTATACAATTCCAATAATTCAAATAAATAAATATTAGAGCTGTCAAAATTAGCACGTTAACGCACGCCGATTAATTTGAAATATTTAAACCGTTAAAAAAATTAACGCATTTAACGCAGTGGCAACTTTTTTTTATTTCCTTTTGTGGCCGACATGTGTTCAGGGCCAGCGCGTCCACAGGAGATCTTCATCAGTTCTCTCCGCTCGCTCCCTGGCTCTTTTCTGCTCGCGCTTCGCTGCTTTCACTTTTTGTCAGTCCTGGGGCGGGCCTTGGTTTACTTGTTATCTCTAACACTATTGATACTCTCCCTTTCCGTCGTAAGTGATCCGGGATTGGACGCAGGTTATGATGATCCACATTCGACATGTACTGTATGGTATGGAAGGCTAGTTTCCCTATTAAATAAAAATATATAGGATATATATCTTATCATAGTGTCATAATGTGAAACTATAATAGACTTACTTTCTCTGTAATAATAAGTGATGACTTACTTTCAATAATAAGATATTTCTTGTCATAATGAATCTCGTAATAATGACTATTCTGACTGTCTTGACTAAGTCATATAATGACATATCAATATAATGAGATAAATATTATTTTGCAACAAACTATTACAGTAATAATACTAATATATATATATATATATATATATATATTAGTATTATTACTGTAATAGTTTGTTGCAAAATAATATTTATCTCATTATATTGATATGTCATTAAATAAATATATAAATATATTTATATATATTACTAATTTTTGTTTGTTATTGGTATTGATTGTTTTAAAATTCAAATGGCACTGACATGCCTGTGTTTTTATTTCAGAAATAAATACGGCTTTTCGTGATTAATAATGATTAATCACAGACAAAAGTGTGATTAATTAGTTAATTTTTTTAATCAATTGACAGCCCTATTAAATATATATTTTTCTAAATAAACAAATAAATAAATAAATATCAGTCCATAATGATATTATTAAAATTATCATTAAAATTAAATGCATTTCACAATTCGCATTTAATTAAACAGCATCAATATACTATAAGCAAATGCAATAAAATGTCATAAAACATATAAAATAAATAAAAAAACGATTTATAATATAATATAATATAATATAATATAATATAATATAATATAATATAATATAATATAATATAATATAATATAATATAATATAATATAATACAATAATTGCTGGACAAAACATTTATCCCAGTTAATCACATCCAAAATAAGTTTGTTTTGACAATTTAATGCATATATTTGATTAAATGTTTTTTTATATATTTATATATAAAATATATGTGTATATGATACAAATTAGTGTATACTTACAATTAAATACATATTAAAAAAAGTTTTGTATGTACGAAATTTAATTAAACAAAATGAAACACAACAAAAAAACAAAACAAAACAAAAACAAAAACAAAACAAAACAAAACAAAACAAAACAAAACAAAACAAAACAA
>CAIGQQ010003610.1:7276799-7297952 GCA_903798035.1 Danio albolineatus | reverse complement strand
TAGTAGTAGTAGTAGTAGTAGTAGTAGTAGTAGTAGTAGTAGTAGTAGTAAACTAATTACATTTGTTTTCTTTGCATATGTGTATTTCTTTGGGAGTTACCAACATCCGGTAAAAATTTCTATCCAAGAGCTCTAGAAATGTTTTTGTTTAAGAAAAATAGTGACGTGTTGAATACTTGCTTTCCCCACTGTAAGTGCCATCTGAATCTTTTTCTCAGCCTATTAAGTTTATGATTAGATGATTATGATTCCAATTAAAAGCAATGAAAAGAACCTATTTCTGAGGCCATAAAAGTGAAATTACTAAACCTACACATGAGGAAAATTCTCATTTTAGAAGAAAATGTCAGAGTTTTTGCATCTGAACTCTTTATATGGACAAACACAACCATTGGGATGAATGTTTCAAATTTAATGTTTGAACCTCAACTTTAACCCAGAGATTAGGTTTGTCCATAGTTGACCTAAATTTGGGTTCAAATATCACAGTATTTCTTAGAGTCCAAAAATAGCTAGTTAAATATAGATATGAATGATTCATATCATGCAATGCAAACAATCATTCGAAGAAAAAAAAAAAAAAGTTTTCCACAGTGGAATATCTATTATTATACTTTTATCTTGATGTCAACATTTTTCCCTCCAGAAATCCACGTGGAGCCGGTTATGAAACAGAAAGACAATTTAATTTAACATATTAAACAGTTTTGTTTTAATTCAATAAGATAAAACAAATGCACCTTTGATACTAAAAGAAATACATATATGATGCAGGTCAAAAGACTAAAAAACAAATATATTGTTTTCAAGGATTAAAACAAACTATTAAACCAACCTAGAATTAAATAATGCACAATCACTTATTCTTTTCTTTTAAGTATCGGTCAGAATAAATTTAATTCTTTATATACAGTATACATATATCTGTGAAACTGTTAATATAACATTAATTCGCCCATATTTTCAGATTTAATGTAATACTTTATTATTTGTACATTTCATTTGAGGCAAAAACTAAAATGTCTTTGACCCACACATTTAATAAATACATATTACTATAATAATTATATTCTCAAAAATGTTACCTGAAACATTAACACTGACAAAAAAAACTGCATTTAACATTATTCGTTAATTTTTTTTATAAAAAACAAAATAAATGTATTATTAAATGTATTTATTTATTTCCATATTTAATTAATTAACTTATTTCTGTTTAATTTATTTGTTTACTTTATTTATTTATTAATTTCTATATGAATAGAAAAATTAAAAAATAAACAAAATAAATACATAAAAATAAATAAATAAATAAATAAATAAATATCAGTGCTGTGCAAATGTTATTCGAAATTTTGTTGGTTTTGACATGATGTGTGCATGTACTGTGTACATTTATATTATGTATATATTATAAATACACATGCCTGCATATATTTGCGAAAACATTTATCTATATTGAGATAAAAAAAAATACATATACATATATAAAACAAATTGTTTATAATTTAAAATATCTATGCAAAAAACGTTTTGTATACGTTTGTTTTATGTTTGTATATGTTTGTATTACATACACAAAATAAATAAATATATAATACACAAATATATCTAATGTCAAAACTATTTTTTCATTTTGGACGTGATGAATCTTTGCCCAGCACTATTATACACACACGCACGTTTAATAAATTATTTAATATAATAATGAATAATATATATTTTAAGTAATTAAATTAATTATTTAACAGGTAACAAGACAAATTTATGGCTGAAAATGTGTTCCAATTTAGATGCTGATTTAATTAAATTAATTTCATCCTCATTTGTATAGCGCTTTTACAATGTAGATTGTGTCAAAGCAGCTCAACATAGAAGTTCTAGTAAACTGAAACTGTCAGTCCAGTTTTCAGAGTAGAAGTTCAGTTAAGTTCAGTTCAGTGTGTTTTAGTTTTCACTGCTGAAAGTCAAAACACTGAAGAGCAAATCTATTTAGTAGCAAACAAAATGTTCAAGCCTAACACATTAAAAACACTCCCTAACCAAACATCAAATATCAGACTTCTGCTACCCTTCACTTTTATTATTGAAGCATTCCTCCCCCGCAAACACATCTGCCATATACTGCACACCATGAAACCAGAGATAAGTTATCAGATGTGCCAAGACCTGTCTTTTACCCCGAGTATCACATGCATGCGTGTGCATATCACTGTCCTTTCCAAAAAAACAGAAGGCAAACACTAAAGGGGCCAACAACAGACCTAATTGATTTCCTCAAGACACAAGCTGTCATTCCCGTTTGTCAGGAAGCCCCGTTGGATTCCCGAAATGCCCCGCACATTCCTCATAGCAGAAATCACACTGGATTGAGGAAGAAAGTGCAGGGTACTTACCCTCAGCTCCCAGTGACAGATCATCTTCAAAACTACAGCCATTCTTCAGCGGCCCTGAATAAAAAAAACAAAGACAAGAGCTGTCAGATGACAAACACTCAACAATTTCCTATGCTTATCTCCATTAAAACACACTTAGATGCATCCAGGCAGGGTTCAATGCTGCTTTAGCTCGCACGCACTGAAAGGTTGAAGGTAAATATTTACTCTTTTTCCAGAAATTACCTTACCTACGGAGTTATCGGAACGACTGCTGCTGGTGCAGTTCTGAATGACCTGATCCATAACATATCATCCGGCTGTTGGCTTCAGTCGGGTTTAGTGTTAAACTGAGAGGAAACGATCATCTGGAGTGTGTGTGTGTGGGGGTCTGATATTGGCTCTAAAGCGTCGGTCGCATTCGTGTGTGTGTGTGTAATGTGCATGCGCTGTTGTGCATTGAGAGAGAACTTGCTCCAAAGTTCACAAGGAGTGGTGGAGAAGAGAGTCAGCCGATAGTTGAGTAACCTTTCAGAGTGACACCTATTCATATGCTAACATGTAGATTCTGGACTGTAGAAGTCATCCAGGAATTGAAACAAAAACACAGTTGGAACATGGAATCAGCTGTGGAATGTGATGGAATTTGTGTATAGGAATCTAATTAATGTATAGCAATGTGAAGTAGTCATTATGAATATTAAACAGCAAAAAGATAAAGGAACTCGAATGACTTTGCATGAAATTAAATGACTTTACTTGAGAAAATACAGTAAATAAATTATATCTGACAGTAGAATGTGCTAGACAGTGATTAAATTAATATAATAATAATAATAATAATAATAATAATAATAATAATACAATTGTATACATTTTGGGAGAGGAATAAAACCGAATTTAATTTTGTTCCAAGTTACACCCCACTCAAATATGGGACGGACAATAGGAATGATATCCATAATTTGATATCCAACATTACTCCAATATTCAATGTTCAATGTCATATTTGAGCTAAAATAAATAAGTAATAAAATAAAATAAAATAAAATAAAATAAAAAAACAATTCTTTGTTAACAAGCTTAAATCTTTATCATTTTCTAAATTTAACCTATGAAGCAAATATTATTTGGTTTAGAGTGCTCAAAAGCAAAAATAAAAACAGTTTAGAAAAATGTGTGCAAGTATAATTATGTAGGTGGTATGGGTAACAAATTGTTGTTGTTGTTATTATCATCATCATCATCATCATCATCATCATCATCATCATCATCATCATCATTATTATTATTATTTTGTTTGAATGTGGCACTACCCAAAATATTAATGCACTAAAATTGTAATTTTAGACATATTTCATGAAATTTCTTAACCTAATTGTAACTTTTTTTTGTAATTAAATTGATGTATAATAGTTAAAAACAGGAAAAAAAAGAAAATAAAAAACAAGTTTCCACTTCAGCAACTAACAAACTGCATAATTCTTTGTTAACAGGCTTTCTTTTTAAACAAACTATATATTTAATTACTTTTTTGCCACCATTTTCTAAGGTTTACCCTGTGAAGCAAATACTACATTTTAATGTTAATTGTAAATAGACGCACAATGGTAAAAAAAAAAAAATTAAAATATATATATATATATATATTTTTAAGTTTACACAGGCCACTACAGCAACTAACCAACTAACTGCATGATTCTTTGCTAACAGGCTTTCTTTTTTAACAAGCTGTATATCTTTTTAAATTTCTTTTTTGGTACAATTTTTAAGGTTTACCATGTGAAACAAATATTACATTTTAATGTTTATTGTAAATTGATGCACAACGTTTAAACAAAGGGAAAAAAAACAATGCTTACAAACAAAAAAGGCTTCAAGCTACTACAGCAACTAACTAACTAATGACCTAACTAACTAATGAACTAACTAACTAACTAACAAACAAACTCTTTGCTAAGAGGATTTCTTTTCTAACAGGCCATTTCTCTTTTTGGCTTTTTTAAGGTTTACCCTAAGAAGCAAATATTATTTTATTACAAATATTATTTCAATGTTAAATATAAATTGAAGCATAATGGTTAAAAACAGAAAAAAAAATACAAATGGTTTCCAAAGGCCTTTACAGCAATTAAATAAATAAATGTAAACAAAATTGAAAAAGTGGGTGCAATCTTTAGTAATTATCACTGCTGCTTGTTCAAATTACTTACTTAAAATGAGCAGAATCAACAAGTTTTTTGGGGGGACAACTCAATTGTTTTATGTTCAATCCACTTAAATTTATTAAAAAAATAATAAAAAAAACACAAACAATTAAGTTAACTAATTAGTGTTGGGATACCACGAAGGAATTGTGTGGAAACTAAGTTTTTACAGTGAAGAATGCTGGTTAATACATGACACTGTTTGCGACAGACATATATTATGGAAATCATTCATTCATTCATTCATTTTCCTTCGGCATAGTCTCTTTATTCATCAACGGTCACCACAGTGGAATGAACCGCCAACCTATCCAGCAAATGTTTTACGCAGCGGATGCCCTTCCAGCCACAACCCAGTACTGGGAAACATTCATAAACACTCATTCAACCCATGCCAACATGGGGAGAACATGCAAACTCCACACAGAAAAGCCAACTGACCAAGCCAGAGCTCGAACCAGTGACCTTGTTGCTGTGAGGTAATAGTGCTAACCACTGAGCCACCATATCGCCGCTATCAAGGAATTTCTTTATCTAATTATAACATTTTTAAATCAACAAAGGTTAAAAAGGCCTCTATAGCAGCTAAATGCTCCGTTTTGCAGTGAAAGCGACACACAGCAAAAAGTGTGTCGCTTTCACATAATCGATTTGTGTTGGACTAACAACGGGGAATGAAGTTTACTTATTCGTTCTTACAAATTTAAGTGGATTGAACATAAACAAGAACTAAGAACAAGCTCAAGAATTGTGTCGTTTCAGCTCATTTTAAATAAGTGCAATTATTTTGAGTGCAGACTCACCTCTGGACGGACTGCTGCTCTGTTCATCCAAAGAGGCCCCGAGAGGAGTCCTGTTGAAAGATCAATAAAACGTCACATCCTCATTCAACTCGCCAAAACGCCCTGCAAAAATGTCACTCTGGCAGAAACGCACACACACACGAACACCCTTCCCTCTCTTCATACACAACAGCTGACACAAATTCTCTTGGCATAAGAAGCCTTCGTCTTGACACTTACAAAACACTACCTTCCAAATCCCCTGCCACTTTCATCAAGACACCTGCAGATCCAAACGGCGAGGAAAAACAAAGCACGTAAAATAAGGTTAAGAATAGTCCGGCATGTTTCACAACAGCACCAGGAGGAAATCCAGCAAACTCTGGTGGTTCAGACACTGAGGTTTCCTGCTGGAGGATGTCGGTGTCGTGTGTGTGTCTGTATGTGTGTGTGTGTGTTTAATGATAATGAGCAGGAATTGGGAATAGGACAAGCACGAGGTGTTTTTATTGACCCAGTGTGTGGCGTTGACGCTCAAATAATGCTGCTTCAGTGTCAGACGGGTTTACTGGGGGAATTTACAATGGAGAATTTGATTAAATCAACTGTGGTGGAAGAGATCGCGCGTAATAAAAGTTTGTCATCGATTACTCTGCTCATCTCAAAGTTGGAATTTTGCTGTTTTTTTTGTATTAGATATATATTCCACTCAAAAGTCTGTAGTTAATATTTTATAAAGGAAATGTTTACTTTCATTATACCAGAATCAATGCAATAAAACTGCGTCAAAAGTGACTGTAGTGCTTTTATAGTTTTACAACAAATAACAACAACAAGTTTATAATAATCAGAATCATTATTATTAATATCAATATCGATATCAATATTAAACTTAATATTAATATTAATATTAAGTGTAATATTAATATTAATAGTATTTATTATTATTATTATTATTATTATAACATTATTATTTATTATCGCTATAATAATAATGAAAATAATGAGAATACTTTCTAATAATCAGAATATAATAATATAAATAATAATAACAACATTAATATAAATAGAAACAATAACAACAACAACAACAACAACAATTATTATTATTATTAATTCTGATGATTATAAACTATTGTTATTATTATTATTATAGTAATAGTAATAACATTATTATTTATTATTGCTATAATAATGAAAAGAATAAGAATACTTTCTAATAATCTGAATAATCTAAATAATAATAATAATAATAATAATAATAATAATAATAATAATAATATAAATATAAACAACAACAACAACAACAACAACTACAACTACAAACAACAACAACAATAATAATAATAATAATAATAATAATAATAATAATAAATTATTAATAAGACAATACATAATTGGAGAAAAATACCATTTCATAGCTTTCCCAAAAATATATCCCTTTTATTAAACTCTTAATAAATTCTTGTTGGTCTGAATGAATTTATGATTTTAAATTTACTGAACATGATTTTATAACTATTTTATAGTTATATTTATAACTAATTGTAATTTGGCTTCCTTTTCGTAATATTTTTGAACTTATAAAACCTATGCAACTTTATAAATGAAAAATACGTTTTAAACAGGCTTATGATAACTTCACCGTAAAAGACAAATGAGATCTGGCTTCATTTGAGTTATTTTATCATTCACATAATATATAAACACATTTTACTACACATGCTGATGATCATTCATTCATTCATTTATTCACTCACTCACTTTCCTTCAGCTTAGACCTGGGAAAGATCCATACCCACTCATTCATATACACGACGGCCAATTCAGTTTATTCAGTTCACCCATACCACATGTCTTTGGACTGTGGGGGACACCGGAGCACCCGGAGGAAACCCACGGCAACACAGGGAGAAAATACAAACTCCACAAATAAATTCCAACTGACCTAGCCAGGATTTGAACAAGCAACAAGCATGATCTCTTCATAAAAGAAAAAAATAAAAAATACACGAATAAAGCCCTCAAAAACAACTTCTGCGTTAAAACCAGCGTTTAAAACCCAAAGATCCACAAAGCAATCAAATATTATGACATAATCAACAAAAAACAGTTAACACATGTTACTCACCCACCCCCCCCACCCCCTTGTTATTCACAAGTAAGGTTTCTGTTGGCCATGAGGGACGTACTGTATATCTTAAACGTAAATCAATAGCTATGTTTCTATCCACCTATTTTTATATGCATTTTGGATATGCATTTAAATATAAAATAAATAAAAAAATAAAAATAAATAAATAAATCAGTTGATGGAAACCCCAAGATGCGCAACAATTTAGAAAATTTGCATAAAAACGTAAAACTGAGTAGGATAAACTTTTTATTTGATAAAAAAGATGCACATAAACTACTATAGTAACATATGCGCAATTAAAAAAGACATGTGATTTTGTTAAAGAGATTATGTGATGATAAAAATGTGTGTGAAGGGACAAACCAGCAGAATGAGCACATAGTAAAACATGTGACATGTTGTTTTGGTCATTCTAAAACGCCTTAACCACTTCAGTATTAGTGTTATTATATTATTAATTGCCTCCAGAATTGTCAAGAGCATCTGTGCTCCACGTCTCACACCTTCCAAAGCCACTACGTGTTCATTGCATGTCAGCATTGTCTTCTGAGGTGCAAGTCATTTATTAAATGAAGAAAAGATTCACGCAGTTTCTCCTACCACAGCAAATTACGTTTTTACTGTTGATATTTACCATCAGTTAAATCATGAAGAGACGATTTAGTTCTCTTTGACTCAATGGATAGAAAACGCTGGTTTATTCAAACGTCTTTTATGTGATATTGCAGTTTTGCGCATAAAGTTAATTAGCATTTTTGGATGGAAACATAGCTAATGAGCTTTTCTTCTATAGCACATCACCAAAAAAAAAGAAGAAGAAAAAAGAAACAGCAGCCTGGCAGTAAAGAGAGAAAGACTAAAAACTCTCAGAGAAGAACTTCAGCATTAATGGGCCCCAACGGACCCAAACAAGCTACCGAAAAAAAAAAAACAGCAGCACAAAGGACAATAGTCAGTCTTCACAACAAACGACTTTCCTGACTCTGGGAAGATCACGGTCTGAACCCACTGAACTATTCACACCATTCTCTCAAATTTACTGCTTGTCAGAGACGCCAAAGACAGCGGACAGATCGCTTTTCTCTGCCCTGAACGCATTTGTTTACTTACCAATTCACGTCACACAGCGCAGCCTGTGAACAGTGTTTTCTCACACATTTGCATTTGTGCTTCATTAGGTTTGTCAGGTAACTCACCTGCAGGTCCTGAGCCAGTTCTCCACTTGATTTGGATTGCGACCTGAGGAGAAAAAAAAATACTAGTAAGCATACAGCGAAATAAACAAATTAATTTGCCTAGAAGCTGCAGTAAACAAACGGTAAACAAGAAAAAGAAGAGCCGCGATGATGAACAGAGAGTGCTTTTCTCTGAACTACTGCTGTGGTCTGGGAGTCTTTCTTTTTCCAGAAACCTTTTATTTGCACATAATTGGTTTATCATGACTTGCATAGAAAATCAAATGCCAAGTCAAGCAGCCAAACCTCTGTAATCTCTCCCTGCTGCGTTTATTACCACTTCCCGTTGACCTTCCAGGAGAGCTCTTAACTCTCAAAACACCTCTGAGCTCACATGTACAGTCAAAAAATTATTTTATTCAGGCTACTTATATAAACCTAAAGCTGAAACATCACAATTCTTGACATTTTTTGGTACAACATAATTATTTTAAGTTCAATCCACTTGAATTTGTCAATATGTCTTTGGACAACACCTAGGAATTGTGTGGAATGCTGCATTTGTAGAGTTGTTCAAATGTTCCGTATAATTTAGCATATAAATACAAATATCAGCCTTAAACATGCATTTATTTCATTGTGTCTGTTTACTACAATGTTTACGGAGATTCTCAATATCTCCAAATCTTTATAGCCCAATCAATTTTGACATTGACGAAATGCAGACTGTTATCTGTAGACTTAATTCATGGAAAAGTGTGGTAAAAGCACTACTGTGTTATTTAAAGCAGCGATACACTCTGTATCAAGCAAACAATGTTAAAATATTAGGTATTAATTTCAGGCTAAATAGGGTACTTGCAGTATAACATTGATAGTTGGGGCTTTCAGGTTTATCGGATAGATTCAAAGCATAAAAACAAGCTGGCTCACGCAATTTTTGATGTATCAGTTTTACCAAATATTTATTTTGAAATCAACTTATTCAAAATCCACTAATGTTAGCAGGTCTTTGTGTGGTATGATCATGTTTTAAAACATTTCAGTGACAATTTAATACTTTTTGTGATAAAGTATTGTTTTTTTTTATTGCTTTGCATTGTTACATTTAAACGCATAAAAAAGGACACAATTAACTCAAACTTCACTATAGAAAACACAGGTTTCCGCACAATTACGTCATGTTGTCCCAACACAAATACATTAAGTTAAATTTGATTTTGCATATTCAAATTGATTTGATTTTTACAAATTTAAGTTGACCGAACATAAAACAATTAGGTTGTTCCACCCAAAAAAACTTAATAATTGTGTTGATTCAGCTCATTTTAAATACATAGTTCGAACAAGCTGCAAAAATCTTATTTGAGTATTCTAAAAGAACGACAGGAATATTTTATCAAGATTTATTTTGTAATTAATGGGCCATTTGAGTGGTACACTCTCAGAAATAAAAGGTACGTGAGCTGGGGTGGTACCTTTTCAAAAGGTACACATTTGTACCTAAAAGGTCCATATTAATACCTCAAGGGTACATATTAGTACCTCAAAGTACAAAAGTGTTCATCTAAATTTTTAGGTACTAATATACTTTTGAGATACCAATTTGGACCCTTTAAGTACAAATGTGTACCTTTTGAAAAGGTACCACCCCAGTAACAGCTAGCGTAACTTTATTTCTGAGAGAGTATGATACGGTATGGTACAATTTGGTTCGGTACGCATTTATAGCCGTAGGGGGCTGAATGTGTTCATATATGTTGCATTCGAGAGAAGTCCCGAATGTTTTGTGAGAAGTGCTTCTCATTTGGTAGGTGAAAAACTCATACAGCTTTACTTTGTGATTTTCTCGAATGAAAATAACGTCGGCTGAAAGTTTGTCGTACACCATGCAGTGAAAACGCACACAGTGAAAATGCAAGCCTGATGAAGGTGACCCGTACTTACCTGTACCTTACCACTCAGTGGAAACGGGCCATTAGTTCTTATATTACATATTTTAATTCCACATCACATCTGCAATGGTTGACTAAGATGGCCACTTGACTGAAATTACACATTTCTGAAAATTCAACCTTTGTACTATAATCCAGTGCAGGCAAAAAATATACATACATATTTTGCTGTTCATTCAAACTACTTTGAGAAACAAAACAATTCTTCAGATTTTTTTTTTATGTTCAGTCCACCTAAATATAAGTTAACTTAATTCATTTATGTTGTCCCAGTAAAATCAATCGTGTGGAACCCTGCATTTTTACAGTGTATGTAGTATCAGTGACCAAACCCCTCAGCAGTACACCATAAACTGAATAACTCTCTGACTAAATATTATTCTTGGTGAAAAACAAAAACAGCATTTTAGTATTAAGATGTTCAGCTGCTTGACTGGAATAGCAAAATTCAACCCTAGTACTACACACGTAGCATCCAGGACCAAAGAAATTCTAACACACAATTCTGAAAATGATTTCCAAGGACTACACAAGTGCTTTTCCACTGAAGAGCGGTTTGGTATGGCTTGCTTTTGGGGGCTTTACAACTGTGTTCCTTACCTACTACCTGGTCTTTTTTTTTATCAGCACACCTTCCAAGGGAGCCATATCATTACCAAAATGTGATGTATACCCAGTTAATACAAAAGAGTAATCACTACTAACATCATTAACTTTGTAGTATTGGTTATTTTGAAGTTGAGAGCAACAGTGCTACAAAGCAAAAATTAATAAAAGCTTCAAAAGCTGTTAAAGTCTTATCCTCCAAATTACACATTTCTAAAAATTCAACCCTAGTAATATACAGTACATTTTATGTAAAGTAGTACATATAGTAGTATCAGCTGCCAAAAAACAAACAAACAAAAACTTCAACCATTACTCAAGAATTGTACCTTTTACTGAGACTACTTCAGCTTAGGCTCAAAATTACACATTACTAAAAGATTCATCCCAAGTAAGTATATGTAGTTTAGAACCAAACAAGCGTGGATAAATCTCAACCTTGTAAATCATTGTTCCCTTTTCTGACCAAGCCGAACAAATAGGAAGGAATATGAAGCATTTCTCTATTAAGCGAAACACTGTAGCTGTTTCTGAGGCTGTCAGAGTCTTATTCTCCAAATTAAATATTTAAAAAAAAAATCAACCCAAATATTAAATACACTAAATGCAGTACAGAACCAAACAAACTTGGAAAAATCTCAACCACTACTCCAGCATTGCAGCTTTTTCTGAGCAAACGTCCAAAAATTGGAAGCATTTCTCCAATAACTAAAACACCGTAGCTGTTTCTAAAAGGTGTGAAAGTCTTATCCTCCAAATTACACTTTTCTAAAAGTTCAACCCAACAATATATACACAACTCTTTATGCATACTATATACCTGTACAGTTGAAGTCAGAATTATTAGCCCCCCTTTTATTTTTTTTTATATTTCCCAAATGATGTTTAACAGAGGAAGGGAATTTTCACAGTATGTCTGATAATATTTTTTCTTCTGGAGAAAGTCTTATTTGTTTTATTTTGGCTAAAATAAAAGAAGTTTTTAATTTAAAGATTTTTGATTTTTAATTAAAGACCATTTAAAAAGGTCAAAATTATTAGCCCCTTTAAGCTAACTTTTTTCCCTCTAGTCTACAGAACAAACCATCATTATACAATACTTTGCCTAATTACCCTAAACTGCCTGGTTAACCTAATTAACCTAAACCTTTAAAAGTCACTTTAAGCTGTACAGACGTGTCTTGAAAAACATCTAGTAAAATTTTATTTACTGTCATCATGGCAAAGATAGAATAAATCAGTTATTGGAGATGAGCTATTAAAACTATTATGTTTAGAAATGTGTTGAAAATAATCTTCTCTCCGTTAAACAGAAATTGGGAAAATAAACAGGGGGGTTAATAATTTAGGGGGGCTAATAATTCTGACTTCAACTGTATGTATGTATGTATGTATGTATGTATGTATATATATATATATATATTATAAATATAATATATATACTGAAATATTATATACAGTAAATATAGTATAGAACCAACTTTGAAAAATCTCAACCATTACTCCAGCATTGTTCCTTTTCTGAGCAAAACCAAACAAAATTGGAAGCATTTCTCCAAAAATGAAGCACTGTAGCTGTTTTCTGAGGCTGTCAAAGTCTCATATTCTAAATGACACATTTCTGAATATTCATTTCTGAGTATTATACAGTATATGCAGTATAGCAAATGTAGCATAGAACCAAACAAACTTGGATAAACTTCAACCACTACTCAAGCATTGCTCCCTTTTCCAAGCAAAACCAAACAAACTTGATAAGCATAAAAGCATTTATCCAATAACCAAAGCACTGTACCTGCTTCTGAGGCTGTGGAAGTCTTCTCCTCCATCGGCTGCTGGGCAGACAGCGGCTCTTTTGCGCCCTGGTCCTGAGACTCAGACGCCTGCCAGGAGTCTCGGCTCTGAGCCCAGGCCCTCCTCTTGAATCTGGCAGGGGGCGATTCAACCTCCTCCATGTCCTTGTCCTCGGCTCGGGCGGGACACTACAATGGGGGACGGGTCACCTGAAGTTAAGAAAAGAGGGACGGCGTCAGACCTGAATTACACTAAAACAATACGCAAACTCCATCTCTTCAGAAGGATTAAGAGCGGTCTTATGTCAAACAAAGGAGACTGTATTTGCTAGACACTTGATGTAAAACTTTGCACACTTCAAAAGCAGAAATGCATGAGCCAACATGTCTTGGGTGTTGACTGAATATAGCATATTGAAAAGCACTGTCTAGTCACACTGACACCCAGAAGTACTTTCTAGATAGTATGCCCTCTTAACGTGAAGAGCATGTCATGGCTGAAATCCAAAACAGACTGATGCTAGCCTAAATGTGAATGAAATCCCACTTTCAAGAATAATTACAGTAATTATTTGTATTGTTTAAAGTAATATATGGCAATAAATGGTGGCGATAAATGGATATCTGCAATCTACAGTTAATAAGATGCAGGCAAAATGTCAATAAAAGCATCTATTAACTTCTGCACCAAGAAAAAAATGCTTGGATTGCATTTCTTAACTCCTAATGTCGCTAGTTATCACACTCAATGCATTCGGTTTCAAAACATCCCATAATTTCTAAAATACTCAGCCTCTAACAAATGGTTTATGTATCGATTTATGGTAAAAGTATTGGCATTAATACATATACTATGAAAAATCTGAAAATATGAAACGTAAGAGCAGTTTATTTTTTAAAAATATTCAAAATAAAACATTTTTGAATACTAAATCACCTTTATTTTTTTTTAAGTATGCCATAAAATATTTCAGATTCTCATTTAACATGCTTTCTTGTTTGTTTGTTTGTTTGTTTTTAAATAAGACCAAAAAGCAAGTGTAGTAGTGCAACAGGATTATGCTGCTGACACAATGCTGTGTTTGCACACCATTATTTAAAACAGTCATTCTTTAAGTTACTTTAACAGTCTTTATTTAAAACAGTAAAAGCAAGGTCAACCATTTGGTAGAGTGGCAGCCAAAGGGTTAAAATAAACAGTTAAACTGAGTGATATCGACTGATCATGGTCTGATGATAACAGAAATTAATCTGTTTTTGTCAGAAAAATCTGTGGATTTATGTGGAATGATTTTGGGAGAATCATAACTAAAAACTTAATATATGAAATAAAAATGATACCTTTTTAACTTTTATTTAAATGTTTACAGTGCAAATCCAATCTAGGCTTGGGTCGGTATAAGATTCTGACGGTATGATAACCTTGGATAAAAATATCACGGTTTCACAGTACGACGGTATTGTGATTACTGCTCTAAAGTATATTCTTTTTAAATGTCTGGCTAAAAAACAAAAACTTTTCCCCTTTGAACACAGTATATTTTATTTTGAGAAACATTTAAAGTATTTTGGGGCAGTAAACATGTCAGGCTAAATAATTCATGTAAATCATTGACTTCTGCTCTCTTTATTTGTTTCATAAACACAGATGTCTTTACAATTTACACCTAAAAAACTACAAAGAAAAATGTAAATAAAAAATCTTACACATACCTTAGGAACGGTATAGCAGAAAATTTTGGCGGTATGAAAACCTTGACTTTTCCATACTATGGTATACCTTAAAAACGGTTATCATCCCATGCCTAATTAGAACCACTAATTTGGTAAACAAAGCAAGTCGCTCATATAATAAATAAACTAAAAGACAAAAAAATATTACTATACAAACTGTATTGCACATAAATCATATAAACATTTTCATATTAGTCTATAATATTGCTGAAATTAATTTTAAAACCGAATAAATATAAATTTACACACATTTACAAAGTAAACAAATAGACTCAATAACGGGCTAAAAATCTGGAGAAATCTGTGAATTTCTCTGCACGCAGATTCCATGTGGACCTACACAAACGTAAATAACAACAACAACAACAAAAAGCAAAACACAAATTTAACACGTGCAAGGGATGTTTCCAAGGTGGCCAAACAACCTGTCCAACAGAAATATATGTATGCTTAGCTAGAACAAAAAATAGAGGGAACATTGCTTCCAGAAATAACTGGAAAATCAAATAAGAGATGACGGCCATGTGAAAGCAAGAACAACAAATAGCCAGCATGAGAAACTAATCACATCTTCAGCCATTCCAAGATTCCTGTCAATAAGGAGCAAAAGTGAAAGATGAAGGAGAGAGAAAGAGACTGAGAGTCTTAGCCTAAATAGATGATAAAAAGAGAGAGAAAAAAGTCAAAAAACAAGTTGAGCAGGAAATGTCTGTTTAGCTGAAAGATTACAAGCTGGTGCCGAGTCATTTCCTGTTTTGGATCTGGCACTTTTTGAAGGAACAGATGAGCCAGACCAAATGGGACGGATTTATAATTCAGCTTCAGTTCTGATCTCCCACATTTCACACACTGCTATTAATAGCCTGTGTCTATTTTTAGACTGATCATAGAAGCGTGGCTAAAATGAAAAGCCTTTTTAACCATGTACCACCTCATTTTACTATCAAAGCGCTGATTATAAGGAAACAGGTCGACATTAGGGAATCTACCAGGTTTGAATGTAACTTACTGAATCAACATTTTTATAATCTGCAAAATTCCTTTAGAGTGCCTCAAGTGACTTCAAATCATAAAAAGGGAGCTGTTATGCTTTTTTACACTTTAATCTATATTGCTGTTGTATGAGCATGACGAAAATCTGCTAAATTACAATGCACAAAATCACTGAATGAGACTCTCTCTCATAGAACTCCCTAAAAAGCATTCAGTGTATCCATCACAATATATCAGAAAATATCTATCATTAATTTCAGAGTTTTAAACAGCTGAGTTTTACATTTTTGAATCCATTTAGCTGATCACTGGCGGAAGCACTCTTAGCTTAGCTTAGCATAGATAATTGAAATGGATTAGACCATTAGCATCTTGCTCAAAAATAAAAAATATATATTTTGATAATTTTCCTATTTGAAGATGGACTCTTCTGTAGTTACATTGTGTACCAAGAGCAACAGAAAATGAAAAGTATGCCGATATGGCAAGAAACACTAATCCCTGCGTAATAACCAATGAACTTTACAGCCGTACCATAGCTGCAACCGGTGCAGTGATATTATGTACACTCAAAAAAAAAACTATTTTTGCTGGTTGTTCAAACTCTTAAATTGAGTTGAATCAACACAAATCTTCAGGGTTTTTTGGGACAACTTAATATGTTTATGTTCCATCCACTTAAATTTGACAAAGCAATTAAGTTTACTTTAGGAATTGTGTGAAACCCAGCATTTTTCACAGTGTAGAGCCTAGCTGGTGGTGCAAGTGTAGAGTTTGGTGTAGGGCTGTGCAATTATTTGCAATCGAGGAAAAAAAAAAAAAAAAAAAAAAAACAATTCGCGATTAAAGCACATGCAATTTCTAAATCGCGTAAGGCTGCAATTTTATCTATTAATTTGTTTTAATTTCTGTTCACGTTCTTGTGCGCATGATTTTAATATGTTAACCAATCAGAGCTGATGCAGCACACTGGGCAATTACAGCTAAGCTGAGCAGGAGAAAGATGTTAACCAATCAGAGCTCACTCAGTGCACGACGAAGTTGAGCAGGAGAACCAAATAGGCGGTTTTGATTAACGTTAGTTTTTATTTATTGTTATGACTGGAATTGAGGTTAGTTCATCTTTATTTTTTTTATGCCTGTTTTTAAGACAATTGAATACAGTTTCACTTATCAAGGAGTTGGTACTACTGTGTACAGTATGTGTTTAACTAGAGTTGAGGTTAGTTAATCTTCATTTATGTTATGTTGTCTGTTTTAAAGACAATTTTATGACAGTTTTATTTATTAAACTTAATTCTATGTTATTTAATTGGGAAATGTTTTGTTATGCACTTCTTGTGCACTGAATACACTTAGAATGTGTGTATGTAGCTTGTTTGAATAAGCAAAAACAGCTGCTATATATGCAAAAAAAAAAAAAAAAATTATTCACAATCGCAATATTTGTTCCAAAAAAATAAAAAATATATATTATTTTGTCCATATTGCACAGCCCTAGTTTGGTGTTGGGGATGTATTTTCAGATGGCGTGTAATTTAATTATTTTCATAAAATCTGTTTTGAAAACAGTTCATTTAAAGGCCAGTATTTTAGAAGACATTACCGTAAATTACAGCACTCGCATGTCATTATATCACTATTAATTTGGCTAGTATATCTGGATTATTGTACATTTGCCTAATTGCAAAAAAAACAATTGAACTATTTAAAAGTATAGAAGTTTAAATCTGTTTTCAATTAAAGAAAAAGAGACACTGCAAAGTGCAAAGCAATGCAAACATTTATTTACTCTTAGATCACTTGGGTTTTGTGCTTTAGTGCTCCACATTTTTTCCCCCTTTTACCTTAAAGTGATTTTTAAAGAAGTCTACAGTAGTAAAAAAAAAAGAAAGGATCTTTCAAGCTTTTCAAAATTGTCCTAAGAAAAGAATGGGTGTTGCTGAACAGCTTTAGGACAACTTTGATAAAAGGTTTTGATCCACTTGTTGACTAATGTATACCTAAGTGTTATAAGCCATGCTCTAAGCAAACCAGCAATGAGAAGTTAAAATCTAACTTAAATGCACTTGTGCGACTGTACAATTGTAAAACGTAGAATACTTCAGTTTTTACTACTGTTAACTTTGATGTATTGTAGTATAATATAACCTTTAGTTGTAGAAAACTACAGTATTGGATACGCCTGTTAAAATATCTAGATTTGTTTTCCGATATATTGCACCAAAATATGTAGCGATAAATGATATTATTGTAATTTTAAGACACTTTTCTGCTCATTATATAATGGCAGAATGACAATATAATATCATCAGATGCAAGTACACTCCTCAAAGAACACAATGTTTTATTCTTAAGAATTTTTAATTTAATTATAGCCGTTTTAACAAATCAATAATCAGGCATTGGAATCAGAATGTGAAAACGCATATCCTAAATAAATAATAATAAATGTTAACAAAAAAAGTGAGTTAAAAAGTAACAGAGGCTGCGATATCTGCTACTAGATCTATTTTCAGTTGTCAGGCACCCACATGAAAATATACTATAGTCATTTATGGTAATTACTATATTAACCATACTGACAATGACGCCTCCAGCAAATATAAGATATGTTGCACAATCGGCTAAAATGCTGCTAGAATTGGTTTTTATGTATGGGCGATATATATTGCATCACTAAAAATTATTAAGGTCATGTCCATGTGTTGTGCGATAAGTCGATATATTGATTATTGTGACAGGCCTAGTACTGGGTCACTTGTTTATATTGTTGTATTACCATACAATCCCCACAACAAATATTTTACTACAGTGTTGTTCAAAAAAAATAAAAATAGGGCTGCACAATAGATCGCAAAATTATCATCACATTAATAGTATATGCAATATACATATCTTAGATGTGTGATAAATTACATTGGTTTATCTAAACTTGACCAATCAGATGGGGCCTTACGATATTTATCCCCGCCTCCCCAAAAGTTTGTGTTCTGTTATTGGCTGGCCCAAAGGTAAACCTAGAGCTGAAAATATACACTGGCGGAAGTCAAGAAAAGAGAGAAAAACACTGTTTTACAGACTAAATGTGCAGTTTTTTTCTGAACTAGAAATCATTTGATCTGAAAAATAGACTTTAAATGTTGATTTTAAAATAATGAAATAAATTAATGATTTAAAAATCATGGCTAATAAAAACAGCATTTTTGTATTGAACAGCATTTTGTATTGTAACGTTATAGCACAAGTAATATCGTTATTGCAATACTCAACAATATCGTATGTTTTTCCAAGTAACACACAGGCCTAATTATTACTATATAAAATAGTATTTAAAAAAATCCATATGGGACAGTCTAAGTCTGAAAAATCAGTTCACAGTTTCAAATCCCACCAAAGCTTTTGTTATTTTTGGACTCCTTGATGGAGTGCATGTCAAATCTCATTGGAGAAAGTTAAAAGGAAGCAAACTCTGTACAGATTGCCTAAAAAAAATAATAATAAAAAAAGTCTCATTAAAAACAATTTTTTTCATTGAGTTTGAAACACTCAATGATGAATTACTTCAGCACAAAAAAATACACCATCTTATGTCAAGCGTCATTTAGGCTACACATGGCATTAGCAAACGTTGATTAGCCAAGAACAACATATCCATTCACATCTTTTATGTCGAAGTGTTGACAAAAAGTGTGTAAATAAGAGTCATAACACCACTTCTTTGATACAGTCTGGCAAAACAGAACCAAATGCTAACGTAAATAGAATCAAAACAGTCAAGCTTGTTGACAAATTGAATAAAGAGACAACACAAAAGTCTTTGTCAGAAGACTTGCAACATGCTCCATTCCCTTCCACAAACAACATAGTTGTTTAATTGGATAAACACAGCACAACTCGTGCTCTCCGCTCCATTTTAGACCTGTGATTTGTAAACAGTGCAGACGGAGTTACATATTCTGCTTTAAATGGGTAAAGGGTTGAGAAGAAGGATGGGGAAAGCGGTGACTTCACATAAATAAGTGCTACTAAGCAACGTCAAGCATCCGCTCATCCGCCAATCGCAGAACAGATGCAGAGTGTTAACCAGGGCATAACTTTATATACACAAATGGTAAACCATAAACAGCATGCTCCGTTTTTCCCGGCAATCCAGCTGTGTTTTTGTTATGAAACTGGAGTTACATAAGATATCTGCATAAGCGCTGAAAGAAAATTTAGCTTTTATTTTTAAATCGATCTTATATTTGTTTTTTGTTGTTGTTGTTTTGTAATTGACGTAAACAAAGTCACAACTAAACCTCTGTATCTGTACTTTCATATTTCAGTATAACCAACAACCTTTAAAAAAATAAATAAATAAACACATGATTGACTGTGGATCCTCAAAACTAAAAGCTCTAATGAATATAAATGTAAATTAAAAACTTTAATAGTAATCTAAATTATTTACATGATAAAACTGAAAAATAAAAATAAAAATTATTGTAATAAATATAACATTGAATAATTATAATCTGAATTATTTACATAACATAAATGTAAAATAATAATAATAATGATAATAATAACAACAACATTTATTATTATTATTATTATTATTATAAAACTGATTCTGATCTTCATGAAAATTACAACAATTTTTTTTACTTTTATTACTATTATTAGTATTATCATTAATAATAATAATAATAATAATAATAATAACAACAACAAGAAAAACCAGATAATAATAACAATAATAACAACAATAATCTGATGATAACAACAACAACAACAACATAAATTATTAATATAATAATTACAACAACAAATGTTACTATTATTATTATTACTACTACTACTACTACAACAACAACAACAACAACAAACTGGTTGTTGTATATGGAGTCAAATAAGTCTCATCAGTAATTCACGCGTATGACGCGATGTACACATGCGTAGCCAAATTCACGTGCGTAAAATATTTATATACATTCACAAAAACAATTCACGTGCACAAAATAAAAATACACATTCATAAAATACGTTTCACAAATGCAAAACAGCATCTGCAGATTTCTAAGAGTGTACAAAAAGTTTTGAATGTTTAAAACTTGCGAGTTCATCCTGAATGAGAATGTGCAAATCCTCTTTCACGTACGACTCCCCCTGGATACGAGTGTGTGTATTTTTGAGACCTTCCTGGCAGACGCAGGGACCTCTCGACCTTTCAGCCAATCAGATGAGAGCTGTACTCAAGATCGCCTGTCTGCGCGCCGTTTGCGCAGTCTGTTCCTCTCCAGCACAGTGAACGGAGAAGTGAAAGAGACGCGCGGGCATTACATTCCCTGACTTTCACTGACTAAAAACTTAATTTCCATTAAATCTAATGAACGTAAACAGGCTGTTGTTGT
>CAIGQQ010003610.1:7252861-7276399 GCA_903798035.1 Danio albolineatus | reverse complement strand
TATATATATAAAGCTTAAAATAAAGTATTTAAAACAATTATGGTAACAATAAAAAGTTTATATGTTTATATAAAGTTTATAAGTTTATATAAAGTAAATATGTAAATAAGAAGGAAAAACAAGTATATTTTGTCAACTGTCAAGCTGTTTTAATAAATGTAAATACATTTTATGCAGCTTTGTTTACATTAAAAAAAAAAATTGTATTACCATGTAGCGAATTAATTGTCTGGTTCTCAAAAATCAAACCTGGAGATTTTGCTTTGACCTCACTGTTCATGTCACAGGCTGCCATTCTGTCATATTTATTTCTAAACAACATATATACATATATTTTTGCAACCTATGTCACATATTTGTACATGTATTTTAATATCTTTAAAATCGAAACATTACCTTGTCGTTTAAATAGGTGATTTGCATTCCTGTATATGCAGAAGCATGCGATCAGCTTCTGCTTTCATTTTTGATTTGACTGCCTCAAGCTTAAAAGTTTGGGAAAATGGAGTTTTGTTTTCAGCCTGTTAACACAGAGCAAGCACGTGTCTATTTATACTGAATGTATTTTAAAAGCTCAAATGAATGAGAAGCGAGTAGTTTTCTGCTGAAGTTGTGGAGAAATTGGATAAACATTCTCTCTGCTTGCAGCATGCATGCAGGTATGTGTGTCATAAAAAAATTAATTATAGTATTTATAATAGGAATAAGAGTTATTAAATGCATATATACACAGACTAGTTCATAGATGATTTATCACTTCATACATATTTGACGCAATTGTGGTCACATCTTAAGTGAACGGATGCAGGTGCTACTCGGTCAATACTACAGGACGGTCAAAATGCTCTCATTCATGCAATTCAAATGATGTGAGAGGATTTTCAAGTTCTTCTGTACTAATGTACTTAAAATGTCTGAAACCTAAAACAACCATTATTTGGTTAAAAACACTGATAAATTATGATTTGTGACAAGTGCCACACAAGCATCTTTCGCTGGATCAGCATCCGCCTCCTTGGGAAAGCAGATTTGAATTTAACAGCTGATCACGTGACCCACTGTACATATGAATCACACCAGTGTGATCGTATGCAGCAAAAACCAGCCAAGACTCATCACACCAGTGTGATTGTACGTGTCAAAAGATTAATGTCCTACTGAATAAAAACCAGTCATGTCACCTACATCTTGGATGTCCTGAGAGTAAATTAACAGTAAGCTTTCAGTTTTGGACGAACACTATTAAATTATAAATTATTCCCATTAGTCAAATCTGAATTTTGAGCATCATCATTTCAGTCTTCAGTGTCATATGATCCTTCAGAAATAATTTACAGAATTCATTAAATTGTACTGATAAATATTTCTGATGAATAGATTATGAATAGATGAATATATATTTTAAAGCATTAATTTAAACGTTGAACATGACAAATGTCTTTCCTTGCACTTTTAATTAATTAATTAATTAATTAATTAAATGCATCCACGCCAAATTAAACTATTTTAAAAGAAACCACACTGACTGAATGACTGACAGGAATTAGTTCATAATTAAACTAATCAAGTTTAATTTATCATTAAGTGCATCTGTGATCTAACTTCAGCTATATAATAGAGTTATAGATGTAGATCAGTGTATATCGAAATGTTTGATCCAACTTCAGAAATTTTATGGTTTTGTAAAAACAGAAAGATGAAGAAATAAGTTTAAAAAAGGTGTTATTTCATTTCTCTTCTTCGAATTTAGCAGCTGATCACGTGGCCCACTGAATGTTTTAAATCCCACCAATGTGATCGTATGCTGCAGAAATCAGCCAAGACTGATCACACCTCACTTAAACCCTCATCTGATACTACGGATGTCAAATTTTATGCAATTTATCTAATAGCTAGGTCTAAACTACAGTTATTCTGTGGTTCCTAATGTGCGTATAAAGGGGTGGGGAGGATGGGATATATTTATATATAGGGTAAAAGCTGTTAAAAGTACTTTTCTATCTGATTGAAAAAATTGTGTATTTTCATTTTTGGAAAAAAAAAAAAATACTGATCACACCAGTGTGATCATATGCTGCAGAAATAAGCCAAGGCTGATCACACCTGTGTGACTGTATGCATTTAAAGATTAACATTCTACTGAACAAAAACACATCACGTCACCTACATCTTTGATGTGCTGAGAGTGAATGGACAGTAAACCTTCAGTTTCGGGTAAACACTTTCTTTAAGATAATGAATTATTAGTGCATTAATGTGAATTATATAAATGTATGCATCAATAGCGTTATCAAAAAGAATTGCAAAAATGAACAGACACAGACTTTGCATATCTTCCGTAGAGTGGCCAAACAGACGTTCTCCACCAAACTCACATACTTGGTTGCCGAAGTTGGCTAACTGAAGCTGATTAAATGCCATTCTTTTAACAATTAAAACATGCCTTGATTGTTTTTAACAAATTTTTTTAGGTATTTTACTATTTCTATTACTGTACATGATTTGTAAATGAATGGATGTCTGCTTTAAACGATAGTTTCAGAGACAATGCCTAAATATTTCACTTTATTTCATTAAATTAGAAAAAAAAAACCCTGAGGTTATTAACGTCAGTTTTTCGTTTTTTGCCGAAATCACCCAGCTATATCTCATTTCTCAACGCAAGCTATTTAACCTTCAAGAGCACACTAATCTGTTTATTCGAACATATCTTCAGCTAAACTAACATACCAGCAAGGAAAACACAGCTTATTTTAAGAAAGAACGACTAGTGGCCTGAAAAGTAACGTTATCTTGCAACCATGCAGTGATGTCAAGAGCTTCAAAGCAGAACAAGATAAGCTTTACCCCCGCAAACTGCTCTTTCTGAACCACACCTGCAATGTTTTCCTCCCAAGTTAGAAACACAATATCCAGTCTGCGCCAGTGCCTTGGTGAATTGCCACCCGCGCTGACCTTTCCAATTGGCTCTAAACACAAGCCCAAGGCCTAGCTTGTGAAATAACATGGCATTCTGACGAAGGCCTCCATTGTGATATTGTTCTACAGACCACAGCATCTATAAATGAAAAGGTTATTCTGCAACCCTCCCATAAGTCCCACAGGACTGAAAAGTGCTGCTGTTGACAAAAAACTGCAGGGCCAAATATAAAGCCATGAGGTACACCTAAAACAAAACAATCCTAAATTGCTCCAGCTCAGCATTTCTAAACTGATTATGCTCTAGATCTCAGCAAATGTCATCGGAAGATCAATGTTTACATGCAGCGAACCATTAGATTTGTCTCTGAGGAATGCAAACATAAACAATGGGAAGCTAAGAGCCACAATTCTATGGCAAGCTTTGCACAAACTGCATTTATAGAAGTGTTTTCATCAATAAGCTGATAGAAACAAATTGCAAATCTTATATTTTATAGATTTTTACTGTTATTACCACATGTTTTTGTCTATGTAATTGTCTACAGTTCAATAAATGGTCTTCAGTGCATCACAATGGCTTGAAATGCATTACTGGACAAAAGTGAAGTAAACCCAGTGAGAGAGATTGAAAGCGATACCACAGATTCTCTCTCTCTCCCACGCATCTGGCAAGGTGTCAATCGCAAACCAATTATGCCTCACAATATACTAAATTCTGACAAATGATGCATATAATAAGGCTTATATTAAAATTAAATAGCGAGGATAAGAAAATGACTTTGCATGCAGGATGTTTTAGCAATTATATAGACTGTAATACAGGTTATCATCGTGAAGTGGGAAGACCACATGTTAACACGGGCACCAAATTGTTAGTTCTGCACCACAGACAGGAAATACGTCACAAAAACCTACATCTTAAAACTGCCTCACTGCTTTTAGTTTAAAAAAGACATCAAGGAGGAAAGCTTCTCTTTGTTACGCAACCAGAAAAGTGTTTACCTGAGGGATGAAGTCTAAAAATCAATCTCTTCAGAGGATGTGACGGGCTTTTGTTTTGAACATGCGACAAGGTGCTTATAGAAAGGATACTCTCTCACTGCTTACATTCGAGTCTTTTTCCACTTGTCTGCTGACAGCGAGTGAGAAGACAGACTGTGATAATAAATTCAGATGCTATCAAACTCAGTGTGTCCTCGTGAGCCAGAGCAGCTGGAATGTTGACTTCCAAAAAAAAAAAAAAAAAAAAATCCTTTCGTAATCAGTTTTTTTTTTTTTTTTAATCCAGCAACAATGTATAAATATCTTAAAATAAAGATAGAGGAAAGTCGTTGTTAAAATACCAATAATGCATTTGTCAAGCTGGACTACAATAAATAATAATAAATATAATACAGTCACTTGCCACTTTATTAGGTATATCTTACTGGTTCCGGGTTGGACCCCCTTTTGCATTCAGAACTGCCTTAATCCCTCATGACATAGATTCAACAAGGTACTGGGAATATTCTTCAGAGATTTTGGTCCATACTGACATGATAGCATCATGCAGTTGCTGCAGATTTGTCAGTTGCACATCCATGATGCTAATCTCCTGTTCCACCAAATCCCAGAGGTGCTCTATTGGATTTAGCTCTGGTTACTGTGGAGACCATTTGACTACAGTGAACTCATTGTCATGTTCAAGAAACCAGGCTTAGATGATTCGTGCTTTCTGACATGACGCGTTATCCTGCTGGATGTCACTATCAGAAGTAGGGCTGTGCAATTAATCGCAATCGCAAAAAAAATCGTGATTTAAGCACATGCAATATCTAAATCGCAAAGGCTGCAATTCTATCTATTAATTTATTTAGATTTTTGTTCACGTTCTTTATACATGTTAACCAATTAGAGCTGACGCAGCACATCGAGAAATTACAGCTAAGCTGAGCGGGAATAAAATGTTAACCAATCAAAGCTCACGAAGTTGAGCGGGAGAACCGAATAGGTGGTTTTGGTCTACGTTCGTTTTTATTTATTGTTATTGCTAAAATTGAGGTTAGTTAATCTTTATTTTTTCATGTCTGTTTTTAAGACAATTTATTACAGTTTTGTTTGTCAAGCAGTTAGTACTACTGTGTACAGTATGTTTTTAACTTGAGTTGAGGTTAGTTAATCTTCATTTATTTTATGTTGTCTGTTTTAAAGACAATTTTACTACAGTTTTATTATATTAAACTCAATACTCTGTTATTTCATTGTGAAATGTTTTCTTATGCACTTCTTGTACACTGAATACATTTAGAATGCTTGTCTGAAGCTTGTTTTAAAAAGCAAAAACAGTTGCCAAAATCGCAAATAAAATCGCAGTCGCAATATTCGTTTCAAAAACTGCAATATGATTATTTTGTCCATATTGCACAGCCCTAATCAGAAGATGGGTACACTGTGGTCATAAAGGAATGGACATGGTCAGCGACAATACTCAGGTAGGCTATGGCATTGACACAATGCTCAATTGGTACTAATAGCCCAAAGTGTGCCAAATAAATATACCCCACACCATTACACAACCACCAGCAGCAGCCTAAACCATTGATAAAAGGCATGATAGACCCATGCTTTCATGTTGTTGATGCCAAATTCTAACCCTATCATCCGAATGTCGCAGCAGAAATCGAGACTCATCAGACCATGCAAAGTTTTTTTCAATCTTCTATTGTCCAATTTTGTTGAGCCTGTGCAAATTATAGCCTCAGTTTCCTGTTCTTACCTTCTGCTGCTGCAGCTCATCCGCATCAAGGTTCGACGTGATGGTTCTCTGCATACCTTGAGTGTAACGAGTTATTTGAGTTACTGTTGCCTTTCTATCAGCTCAAACTAGTCTGGCCATTCTCCTCTGACATCAACAAGGCATTTGCACCCACAGAACTGCTGCTCACTGGATATTTCCTCTTTTTTGGATCATTCTCTGTAAACCCTAAAAATGGTTGTGCGTGAAAATCCCAGCAGATCAGCAGATTCTGAAATACTCAGATAAGCCTGTCTAGCACCAACAATCACGCCACGTTCAAAGTCACTTAAATCACCTTACATTTCCTGTCTGATGCTCAGATTGACCTACAGCAGATTGTCTTGACCATGTCTACATACCTTAATGCATTGAGTTGCTGCCATGTGATTGACTAATTAGAAATTTGCATTAACGAGCAGTTGGACAGGTATACCTAATAAAGTGGCCGGTGAGTGTAAATAATAATAAAAAAACTAAAGCTGTCTGGGTTTTTTCCTTATTAATCAGACCCTTAAGTGTCATAAAGCTGAATACTTATTACTTTAAAGCAACAGTTCTCCCAAGAAAAAAAATCATATTTATAAATAATAGTTTATTTATATTTTTATTATATATTTAATTATTAATCAAAGTCAACAGCTACCAGCACTTAGAAAGAACGAAAAATTAAATACATACAGACTAAATTACTACTAGTGGCTCCTAAGGACATGTAATCAACCAGTGCAAGAAAATGAGCATTATTTACAACATTATTACCATTATAATGACCTCAGTAAGATGTTCTGAGTATGTTCTTGCAAGTCACGGAATGACGTATGTACAGGCGCAAATGTACATAAGAGCTGTTTTTTGTGTACTTTTCAGATAGCTCTGTGTTAGATAAATAATACTCACGCAATGTGTCACCTGACAGTCGCTGTTTTGTGTGCGTGCTTACTATCTGTGCACTCAGACAAATATAAATATCAGCTCAAACCGATAAAACTTTAAAGCACCCATATAGAAGAGGTGTTTGAGGCACTAGCTGTAAAGACCACGCCCTCTTTTGGAAAGATGAAAGTGCTCATTTGCATTTAAAGAGCCACACACAAAAACACCCCGAAAGAGGCAAAAACAGCATGACATAATGGATGAACTATGAATGTATTTTCAGCTGAAACTTAAGACAGACTCTGGGGGCACCTAAGACTTACATTACATGTAAATAGGGCATAACAGGACACCTTTAATATTTGGCCAACGGAATGCATACATAAACTACACAGCAGACTAACACAGAGACATTTATACAAATGTTAATGTGTACTAACTTATAAATCTCTGATAGCCTTCTTGGGCAAGCATGCTTTCGTTTTTGATAGCTCTAAACAAATTAATTCAGTTGACCAGAATAGAAAACACATTAACTAAATAAAAAGAAACACATATTTATTACATAAAAGGTATAATAGCATTAATTTAATTTATTTTATTATTTTATTTATTTATTTTTAATAACCAATTTTTTATTTTAATCTCTAAAAATGAATGAATGAATGAATGAAAGAAAAGCTGGTACACTGTAAAACAGCCAACTTTACCAAATGAATTGAGTGTAGTTAACTCAATTTACAGAAAGTTAATTCTACTCATTTGAAAAGAGTTTTGAACCGAGTGTTGAAGGTAATGAATTAAGGAATTTAATATCTCATTTCTTGAATCTATACGAGTACTGTGAACTTACTCCATTTAAGTTAGTTTTTTTTTTTAATCAAATGGGTTGTAGCAAATGGTTTCCACAACCGATTTAAGTTGCCTTAAGTTATTAGATTTAACAGTGCTCAGTTGCTTTGAGTTCTCTTCATTTATTGCATTTTACTGTGCTCAGATTGCTTCATTTACTCAAATGGATTAAGTTCACAGTACTCATTAGGATTCGTTGAACTAAAATGGTTTGTTGTAATCTGTTTCCTCAAATGGTTTGAGTTATCTTAACTTTTTGGGTTCTACAGTGTAGGCCTACCTTTATGGTTTTATTTTGTTTAATCAACTTGGTACCGAAGTACCAGTTTTTTTGACAACACTAGTTAGCATAAACATTTATTGATAGTGCCTCCTCGATATATATGAAAATTACATACAACATAATTACCCAATTTGTGAGAGAATGATAAAAGCACTGAAATAGACAACATTTTTCCTTCTGTCAAGATAACCCGACAGGCAGGTTGGATAATTTTTGGTAGCCTGACTGGAAAACAGACATTAAATTATCACTGTATATTCAGGCATGTGATCAGCCTGTTATCATAAATATATGTGAGTGTGTTTTTAAATAATAGAAATAATAATTCTAAAAATTAATAAATAATATTCTTTATTTAAATATTTGTTATCGGCCAAACAATTTATTTTTTATTTTTTTTTTAAATCAGTTTCAATGTTTAGCAGTTTAATAGTGACCTAAGTAATATATAATAGGTTTATACTATGTACCTCAATGTCGGAACAGATCCACATACCGCCAATAGATGGCGCCACTAACTCGATTAGTTAGTTTGTTTTCACAGAATATAACTTTTCCTGTAATTTAGTAGACTCTTTATTCCAGTGTGATAAATAAACTACTAGTCAGTCAACAATGCAAACTGTAAAATATTAAGTCCAGTTGAAATGAGTAGCCTAATATACTTTAAAATTCCATCCTGAGTTCATCACTGTCACTTTCCTTCGGCTTAGTCCCTGGTTTTAATAGTTTACATTAATTGTAAAATATATTTTTACTCATTTGTAATATCATCTAAACTTATAACACTTTCAGGTATTCAATTAGTACTGAAGACATAAGGACAGATGCCGTGCAGAGAATGATATCAAATATGCGTCCCGCAGCTGTATTTATAATGTACCCAGGGCACACGTGGGCGTGAAATGCAAATGTGAGTGCGGAAAAGGTGCACAGTCGTGCACACATTCAAAGCGATTTCATATTCTTCCATATTGTCAGCAGCTTCGTCACATTACAGGACCATACAACATCATTGTTATACACACAGTAGCCTAGGAAGGTCTACAATTACTTCCCTAATGACATCTGGAATGAAGCACGTTGTCTGCTTTGATGACAATAGAGACACCACATCACCCCCTTCAAAAAAATGTTTTTATTTTATTTTATTTGGATTTACACAAATTATAGAGGTCGCAAACTCGGAAAATACAGAAATCTGTATCCCAGAATCACATCCCTGTATATTTTAATATGACAACTACACACTCGCACATTGCGATAACAATGCTGAAACAATATATTGTGCACCTCTAAACATATTTCAAGTGGCGACCCAACAAATAATTGTAACTTGTTTATGAAACACAGGTAAACAAAATGAACAAGCATTTCTGTTCCTTTGTACATTTTTGTGAACAATGCATCAGCCTAATTTCAGCCTAGTTTCATAGCGACACATGAATTACCACCAAAAATGTCTGCATCCAACATTAAAATCTGATGTTTAAAAGCTGATTTTAGGATTACCGTCGTAACTTTCCTTCCTGAAATCAGCACCGAAATTGCGAGTACACAGATTCCATCTGGGCCTGCTCGTTTATCCCTTCTAGTTTACTGCTAAATATGTTCCTAACAGCACGAGGCAGATAAAAACAGTGATTTGTGTTCCCGCTGTCTTGCTGATTAATGTTTTTTTAATCCAAGTGTCTGCTTTATGGCACACTTTGTATTCCAGACACCGTGTTTCCTGGCGCTTGGAAGAGAACAAGAGTAAAATGAGAGAGAAGGGGTGCCTAGGTAACGCACAAGGTCAAACAAACCATTTGATAGATCTTAATACTTCACAAGTGGCAAAAAGTAACAGGACATTTTGTCACAGCTATACTCTACCACCCAAGAAGAGAGATGGGAGCTGCCTGCAGGACATGATCAGCATTCAGAGGGATGATGATGATGATGTAACCTGATTACAAAGTGAAGTTGGTTTGATTATCTTCGGCCTAAACAACATACCTAAAGGAGTGTGAACTGGCGTCATTATGCAACATTTGGCAAAAATGAAGCATAACATTGTTTCTTAACAGTTCTGCTACCTTAATGATTTTAGGACTTGTTTCTATTTAGTACCAGGGCTGTCATAATACTGGTATTCGGTACAATTGATACTGACAATTAAAAAAAATGTCCATTTCCCATTTGAGGGCATTCTTATACAGAGCTGATTTGCTCAACAGAAGTGACTGTGATTGGCCGTGAAGATCATCAGTTCACCGAACTCGTCGCTGTTTACCGAGTGTAATCACAAATACAGGAACACTGGAGCATTTTAAAGCTGTGAATCATCAGCGGACCACTCTAATGTCAGCTTATAGACAAATCAGCTGATCGATGTGACTTTGAAATGCTCCAGTGTCCCTGTATCTGTGTCCACGAACATTAAATAGCGTTGAGTTCGGTGAACTGATGACCTTCATGGCCAATCACAGTCATTTCTGTTGAGCATGTGAACACAATGGCAAATCACCGCTGTTTAAAAACAAGCTCAACAGTGCTCAAATATTAGCGTGAAATGGACGTCTTTAAAATTTCAGTACCGACTGGTATTGAATTCCAGTATTTTGGCAACCCCAACCTAATTTCACCAAGTAGGACATGTTCCTAGAGATGTTGTTCATGAAACAACATTCTAATCAGTCAACTAGATACGTTAAGTTAAGGCTTACGCACTTCTACATAATTGTTATCCAACTATTATTCCCCTGACTTTGGGAATAATTTACAGTTATTGTTGGGTTTCTGGGTAGGGAACAGGAGTGGATTACATTTTTGAACAAAAATGACGTTCCAGGATCAACATAGATGTTAATCCAGGACTGTATAGACATTGCGATATTTTGTTTCGACGCGAACTAGATTGCGATCTGAATATGATTGATTTAAATAGATCTATTTAAAAAGATTTGATTAATTTAAATTGACTGTAATGATAAAGTCTTCTTCTACGCAGTGGATTTGCATAAATTATAATCAATTACAAGCAAAAATAAATAAATAAACAGGGCTTTGGTTTTCTGCGGAGTCTAACAGTATTCGAGTACAGAAATTGCTGCTTGAATTTCGCTTAATAGTGTATATTAAAATGGAAAACAATTATTTTAAATTGCAATAATATAACATAATCTGAATTTTAGTGTATTTAAAAATAAAAAATATACAACAAATAAAAAATAAACTTAAAATGGTAATAAAAAATAATAATTATTAAAAATAAATAAAAAGAGACAATCCCTCGTTTTTGCGCGAGAGGGGGGTTGTTGTCAATTATTCTTTACTATTATTCTTCTTTTTCATGGTATTGCACGGTTTTGTTAAATATCTTAAAAAATTTTAAATATTATGAATGAACGAACGAACGAACGAACGAACGAACAAACGTATGAATGAAAGAACACATGGTATCCTGAAGACAATCGAAAGTCTCAGATTGGAATGATGTAAGTGTTATTTTTGGGGGGGTTGGAGTAACCCTTTAAGTGCAATAAGCATTATATAGACGCAATGTCGTGAAAACGTTTGTGATCATTTAAGGCTGGCCATGAAGCAAGTTACAACTTGCACCTCATTGAACAAGATAAGTGAGCCATTAGAGTGATTCAAACCAGATATGACAGGTTTTTAATGATTCATTAAAGAAACAGCTTAGACCCTTTGATACTCATGAAGTGCCCTTGAGCAAGACACCTAACCCTAAACAAGCTGGAAGCAATGGCTGCCCACTGCTCCGAGTGTGTGCTTACAGGATGTTTGTACGTGTGTGTGCGCTCTCTTACTTTTCATTCATAAAATGCGTGTGTGTGTGCGCATCGGGTCAAATGGAGAGGACCAATTTTGAATAGGAATAATAATGGGTAATACTCACTATATGTTCAATGGACTGACTAAAGTAAACTATAAACTATACTAAAATAAGGTATATTTTTTGAATATTCAAAATAGGGCGCCACGGTGGCATAGTGAGTAGCATGTTCGCCTCACAGCAAGAAGGTTGCTGGTTCGAGCCTCGGCTGGGTCAGTTGGCATTTCTGTGTGGAGTTTGCATGTTCTCCCCGTGGTTGCGTGGGTTTCCTCCGGGTGCTCCGGTTTCCCCCACAAGTCCAAAGACATGCGGTACAGGTGAATTGGGTAAGCTAAATTGTCCGAAGTGTATGTGTGTGAATGAGAATGTATGGATGTTTCCCAGAGATGGGTTGTGGCTGGAAGGGCATCCGCTGCATAAAAAACAAATGCTGGATAAGTTGGCGGATCATTCCGCTGTGGCGACCCCGGATTAATAAAGGGACTAAGCCGACAAGAAAATGAATGAATAAATATTCAAAATAGTAATCTTGTGAAATCATATTAAAAATCGCAGTATTTAAAAAAAGAAAAGAAAAATGAAAAATATCACTGTCAGATCTTTACAATATCATGTTCCAATATCAAATGTGCTCCAATTAGTCTAATAAAAGCCAAAAGTCGAGTAGAGCCTTCCATACACTGTATATAATCAAATGACAACTGGTCATAGCAACAAATGTTTTTTGTATTACTTTAACTTATTAAATTAAAGTTAATCAGGTTTTTAACAATCTTTTTTTTGTAGTTATCGAAAGTTTTTTACAGTGTAGCTTTACAATTTTCAAAAAAATGACCAGCAGCAGAACAGAACAGAAAATACCAAAAAGCTGATTATACAAGTATGCTCATCAGCTGCCTATTTGTTAGAGGTCCAGCAACACAGAGACACACCATGTACCAGCATTACGATAAAAGTGTTTAATCATTAGCCTGAACAAGGTCAGCGGTTCCCAGGGTTTCAATTTGCGCAGTGTGAAACAAACATATGAAGCACCCAGGGTGTTAAGGTTAGCATGCTAGCCTAGCAGATGCTGAGAGACTCAGACAGGGATAGGTAAGGCTTTAATTTTATACCTTTTAGGATAAACCTCAAACTCCCAGCATCACGTAAAGCATAAGCAAGTAATAATAACAATCAGCTTTATTTACATACTATTACAAACTAGTGCTGCACAATATATCATTTCAGCATCGATATTGCAATACTCATACCGCTGGATGTGTAATGTTGAGTATGGTTATTGATGACCAGGAGCTTGTAGATTAATGACAAAGTTGAACTATTGTTGATTTAAAGTTTATTAAATCTTATTTAAAGTTAGATCAGTTAGTCAGTTAACCACCCCAATCATTCTGAAATAGTGAATTCTTCACAAAAAAAAGTTATTCAATACATTTGGTGAAATATATTCCATATCACGATGTAAAAAACCTAAATGTTACAAAGCAATTTTTTTTCCAATATCATGCAGCGCTATTACAAACACAAACAAGCATGCATGCACGCACGCACACCCACACACACACTATGGTGATGAATAGCAGTGGCATTGGACCCAGAGGGCTGGCTGAAATCCCAGGAACTAGGCCTCCACTAAGGATCTGATTATGGAAGAAATATGAAAAGCAATAGAAGGGGGTGGATGAGAAAATCCAAAGAGAAATCTATCAGACCGCCACGCTTCTTCACAACAGAACTGTAAACATCTCAGCACATGGTCCTGATGGATTACGAGTGCAGCGCTTTTCATTTCAGCTACAGTATATTCTAGGATGCCCTGTTTAATTCAGAGTGTGGAATCGCCTACAGCGTTGCCCGAAGTACAAGTAGTGAATATTTAATGACGCTCCTTTCACAGGAATTTCAAGTTAAGAGACGGGGAAACAAATGTCAATCAGACTGAAATGTCACTGCAATACTTTACATTTTTTGGGGTCATTTTCAACACCACTAAAAACGGTAGATAAACACACACCTGTTTGTTTGGCAATAGTAACATGTACAGGCTGGAAGAAAAAAAGTTATTAGCTACTAAACTAAAAAAAGAGAGAAACACATTGCTGTAAAAGCAATAATATGATTAGGGGTGTGAACTTACACTGGTCTCATGGTTTGGTTTGGTTTCGATTATCATGCCATTGATTTGGTTCAATTTGATATCTCTGTGCATTGATGATGCTTTCCATAAACAATTTGATATTTTACTTAGCAACGCAATAGTTCTTGTGTTAAAATGTATAATTTTACGGATCTATTTATTTCTATATATTATTTGTAATACAATTTTGTCCTTTAATACAGGCAGTCAGATATATGCAACCCAGGCTCAGTCAGAAAACGTACCTCTATATATATTTATGGAGAGTGTCAAATATGTCCTGGGAGCTACGTTTTTTTGCAGTTTTTGTTTTCACTGCTTTTTCACCGCTTTTCACCGTTTTGCACCGCTGTGTATGCTTTTTGAGATCTCAAATCTCTCTCGCGAGTGCCATTCATGCCTGCTGTTCTCTTGTAAATACACCAAAAGCCGCTGTCGACTGACTGTTTGACTGACGGAATAACTGACCCACCCTCTCTCAAGTCCACCGGAGTACAAGATAAGTTAACTGAACAAACTGGTAACAGGTCATACCGCAGCATTCATTTTAAAAAGAAACGCAGCCATACATACTTCTGGGTGCATAATTCACGATCTCCAGAAATGTATATAGGGCTACGTTTTCAGAATGAGCCTATGTTGGATGTACTGTATGAACTGTACTTTTAATTTTACCAGGAATTTTATTGATTTTACGGAATCATCCCAATTAACCTAAAATTATAAATGCTTTCCAAACATTTATTCAACTCATCTAGTGAAATTGTTTTCATATCGCAGAATACGATGCAGAATTAAATAATATCTATGTTAGAATTTTCCAATAACGTGCACCCCTAACCATGACTCCGCATTACAGATCCTGCGACATGAATATTGCGCATTCATACATTGCGATATCGAAGCTCACACGATATACTGAACAGCCCTAATCAAAATATAGAGATAATAATAAATATTTAAAAATAAAACCAAGATAAATAACAGATCACATTTAGAAGCAAAGCATTAAACAAAACTATTAGTATAATATTAATAGGCCAAACCAAACAGGTTCATTTTTAATTTAGAATTAACCCCTTTATCAACCATTAAATCAACTTAATTTTTTTAATTAAAAGCTCAATTACTTAATTTTAAGATGAGTAACTTGCATTTTGGGGGGGAATATTTCTTAAACCTGTTTAGAGTGTTTACAAACCAATGGTACTTTATTTCGCTTTGGAAATGTTTTTGAACCCACTGTAACTTGGAGCTAGGCCTGTCATGATATCTATTTTTGTTGTCCGATATATTGCGCCAAAATACATTGCAATAAATTATATTACTATCATTTTAAGCCCATTATATAATGCCAGAATGACAATATAATATCATCACCATGCAAGAACACTCTTGCAAAAGAACACAATGTTTTATTCTTAAAAATATTTCATTTAATTATAGCTGTTTTAACAAATCAACAATCAGGCATTGGAATCAGATTGTGAAAACGCATATACTAAATAAATAATAATAAATCTTTTTTAAAAAGTGTGAGGTAAAAAGTAACAGAGGCTGCGATATCTGCTGCCAGATCTATTTTCAGTTGTCCGGCACTCACAAGAAAATATACTATAGTCATTTATAGCAAATATTACAGTGTTTTTGAACCATACTGACACCTCCAATAGAGATAGAGATGTTGCGCAAGAGCTAAAATGTTGCTAGAATTAGTTATGTATGGGCGATATATATATTGCTTCACCCAAAAAGATTGAGGTCATGCCCATGTGACGTGCGATAAGTTGATCTACTGATTATTGTGACAGGCCTACTTAGAACTGTTAAGTCAACTTCATTTTTTTTATGCACAGTTCATATACTTCAGAATTTTAAGGTGAGCAAATTTCATTTTTAGGTGAATGATTCCTTTAATTTCTTATGTTTACAAATCATATGGTGCTCTAAAACAGTTTTTCTTTCTCTTCTGAGGTGTTTTGTATTTGCAGACAGAAACAATTATTCTGTTCACAGATATAGAAAAACAATTGTACTGCATACACTACCAGTAGTTGGTAATATGACATGTATAAACTGATCACATTATATGCATAGAATGTGTAATTGGGCATTTTAAACGTCGCTTAAGATTAATAAAAGCTTTTGTGGTATTTACGGTGTGGTTTCATTTGTACAATAAGGCTCCATTTATTACCATCCGTCAATTGAACCGTGTCAAACAATTGGCTTATAAATAGTCCGATAATTATCCGGAAAAACATGTCGAAATGTTTATGTTAGAAACTAAATCCATTAAGACCCAATCCCAATTCTACCCCTTAGCCCTTCCCCTTACCCCTACCCCTTGTTTTGTGCATTCACGTCAATGGGGTAGTGGTGTCCCAATTCTCTTTAGCTTGAAGGGGTAGGGCCAAGGGCAAGGGGTATACGCCCCTTCGAATGAAGATTTTTCAGGACCACACTTAAAACGGAGGGGTTAGAAAATTTCCCAGAATACACCTGCCCACAACGGCAGGATAGCTGAACCCAGAAGTAAGGAGATCCACAAAATTGCATTTTTTGTCATTATTACGAATTTATATAACAAACAAACATATGTTTTAATACATTCATAACCGCGTTCGGGTTTTACCGTCATGCTTTAAAAAAACCGCAAAAAAAAAAAAAAAAAAACGCATACATTTTGCCACTGTGTAAATACAGAGTACAGTTACGATCTTATTGCCATATTAGATCGTTATGATAACATAATATATGCCTTATGTGATTTCCTGAAGATTTTTTCTGTTTTTGAATGACATGCCAGAAAGTATTGATGAATTGATATTTTGTGTGAATGCTTACATTTAATAAACACAATAGTTCAGCCAAAGTGTGTATTAATCTGTTTTTCTCACACTAAAGAATGTTTAGCATACTTCGTTTTGCTTTAGCAAGCAGTAGCCTACAGGCTAAATGCTTTAGAAACCAGGTAAACTAGTTCTCATGTTCAAAAACACTTTTCAGGAAACAGAAAACTGGAGAGCTTTGAGGTCATTTTGTACTATATGGTACTAAAAATAGACAACATTAACACTTTTGTTTAAAATGTATTGTTTCCTTTAAACAAATCCCAACATATATTGCATTTTTTTCTGTTTTCATATACCTTTCAATTCTGTTCATGGCATGAGATTCAGATTTTTCTTTTTAAATCATTACTAAAGTCTTCAGAAGTGTTTTGTAACCTTACTGTATATTTATTTTTTAACTTTCTTGCATGATTTAAACTTTGAGACATTTTACAAGTATAACCCGTAACAACAACCACGACAACTGAGATAGAAAGGAAAAATTACAACAAAATAAAATGAAAACAAAACGAAATGAAACGAAAAAGATTATAATGAATTATAATAGGAAATACACACTGTATAGATAATCTAAACACTTTAAACAAACAAAAAATTAAACATATATAAAAAATTTATGAAATAAGTACTTGAATGGGTGAAATATGCATTCATGTGTACAACAACACTAAAATTCAATGCATTATGTGGAGGGGTTTGCCAAGGTAGTAAGTCTAAATCAAGATTTTTGACATATTAACTCTCTTTTTTAAACAGGTTAATACATCCTTGCTTCACAAAAATCACAAAAATCCAATACATTTCAATGGCCTTGTGTATGGATTTAAAATTAACAGCAAACACAAAACAAAAAATATCCCCCCTCCTGAATCTGATTAGCATTAGCATGTAGCATAGTAGCAAATCATTGTTCACAACCTACTGGTTGACCTTCAATATGTTCTGACCCAGATTCCATATATATATAAAAAAGTACAGTATAAATACATAAAAAGCACCATTTCAAGAAGTTTATGAAGACATTACTATAAACCCTCACCTTACAAACAATTACTGAGCAGCTAATGTACAGTCGACTGTGCAACACAACAGTGTCATTTCCCTCATGTGTCTCTGAAGCTTTTCTCTTAAGGTTTCAATAAGCCGGGTCTGTTTTCAGGCCCCTTGCTGAATTCATTTCCTGCGGACAAAGCCACCGATAACCATTCACATTCACCACACACAAACTTTTCTGGGTTGTTTTCAGGCACTGTGCAGAAAAAAACAAACCATTTGGGACAAACTGCAGGGCTGCATTAAAATGAGTAAAACCTGTCATCTTTTACTCAGCCGTGTCACAAACATGCTTGCATTTCTTTCTTCTTTTTGAACAGAGAAGACGTTATACAGTATTAAACATGTTGGAAACCAGTAACCATTGACTTCAATAGTCTTTGTGTTTCCTACTATGAAAAGTGGTTCAGTGTTGGTTACAGGCAATGTTGGGGGTAACGCATTACATGTAACATGAGTTACGTAATAATATTCTAAGTAATGAGTAGGTCCACATGAAGTCTGTGTGCGCAGAATTCCGCAGATTTTTAGCCCATCATTGATTCTGTTTATTTACATGAGTAAATGTGTGTAAATTTATATTTATTCAGTTTAAATTATTTCAGTATAATTACTGACTAATATGAAAATATTTTACATATATTACATGTATTTTTACAATACAGTTTGTATTAAAATAAAGTAATAATTAATATATTTTAGTAGAGATTTAATATGAAAGACCTGCTTTGTTTAGCAAATAAAGCGGATCTAATTGGATTTGCATTGTAAACATTAAATAAAAGTAAAAATGTATTAAGTTTTTAATTTTATATATTAAGGTTTTAGTTTTGATACTCCCAATTTCATTTTGCATAAATCCACAGATTTTAAACAAAATTCTTCGCAAAAATAACAAAAAACGTCTGCAGATTCGTCTGGCCCTAGTAACGAGTAAAGTAATGCATTATGTCAAAAACTAAGTAATATTATTTGAGTTACTTTTTTAAAAATGTAACAAGTTCCATGTTAAAAAAAGGTTTTTGTCCTAACCAACACCTTGAATTGATATATTAGAAACGGTTTCTATTTCTCACAGCTGAACAACAGAAAGCTATGACAATGATCATCTCAGACAGACCTCATGTGCTTTATTCAGTGTTAAATGCTAATAATGTGAGTTTAAATGGCATTTTACGTGACATTTATTGCCATATACTGAAAGCAGCAGCAGATAGTTTACACAGTATTTGAAAATTAAATAAACTGTTTGAAATTGAACTTTAGAACTAAACGCACATCAGTGATTCAGCATCTACAATTAATAATGTTAAAGAGAGTTAATATGTTTTAAATAGATTAAAAACCTTACCATTTCGTGAGTGAGTGCATATTCTGTGCTTCTGAATGGCTGTATTTAAATTTCTGTCATGTTTCATCTCGTGAAAATAGCCAAATTGCTTATCACTGCATATTTGTCATGAAGCGTGTTGTTAAGACACGTGGCTACAATGTCACCTAAAGTTTACGTTCGTAATATTTATATCATTTGCTAATTTATAACCTCATGTGAAACTGAATCTGTCTCATTTCGGAGTCTGCTAATGTCTACCTGAGGTTGCATTTCAGTCACAAACTCATACTTTGAGAGCCTTCCTGATTGAATGAATGAAATATGCAGTTTTCCACCAAGGCAACCAAAACATAATTGGCTAAACTGGCATTGGGCAGGTTAAAATTACCAAAACAAAGATAGCGTTCCAGCACAGAAAAAAACATTTTCAAAGCAGAATATCTGACTTCAGCACTGTTTTTCAGATAAACAAGAATGTTCACTTGGCATGTTTCTTAAACATGAGCAAAAAATATGATGGTATTTTTATGCTTTAGAAGAGTCAAAAACTTACATACAGCACATTTAAATTGCAACTTAAGCTGAATACTAGTATCTTAAAAATTATCTAGTAAAATATTATGTACCGTCATCACGCCAAAGATAAACGAAATCAGTTATTAGAAATTAGTTATTAAAACTATTATGTTTAGAAATGTGTTGAAAAAATCTTTCCGTTGAACAGAAATTGGGGGACAAATTTAGAGGGGGGCTAAAAATTTATTTGAAAAACAAATCAACATCCAAACATGCTATAAAATGAACAGTGCAGTGGCTTACTTTATATCCAAAGAAAAGAAAGATATGCAAAGATGCCTTTTCAAGTTATAAAATAAAATCTGTGTTTTTGAAAGACAGCTATGTCAATGATACATTTTTATTATTTAGCCTGACATGTTTACTGTTCCAAAATATTCAATGCGTCTTAAAATAAAACATATTGTGTTCAATGGGGAACAAAGCTGTTGTTTTGTCACCCAGATATTTAAAAATAGCATAATTTAAAGCAGTATAATTCACATATTATTAATCCAAGTTTATCATACCCTCAGAATCTTATACCAGCCAATGACTGAAGTAAACGGTTGCTAAAAAACACATCTAAAACTTTAAACTATATGTTGCTTTAGTGTAATAGATTTCCGTCCTTATCGTGTGACAACAACAGCATCAGCAGTCACTGTCACCAACTGTTTTGCATGTCTAACATGGGAATATTCCAGCTGAAAATTGTATCTTGGATCTGAAACAGCAGGCATCGAGCCAGGCTAATCAAGATTGCATCTAGACATGGGAAGGAAATGCAATACACAGATGCAGTGACCTACAATATCATCAATGGAAATGGTTCACTTCAACATATTCTAACTTCCTATTGGAAATAACAGTACTGTGCTAAGGCAACAGCACCACACCTTTTGTTTAGTTAGCGTGACATATTTTCCACGAAAGGCAACCTGAAACTTGTTAACACACAAACTCGGCTTACTTTTCCAAATTCCAAACCACTACTTGTTCGATGAAATGGAAAATATTACAGGTTGCAATGCAGAAGTTTCGAATTGAAGCAACTATAAATGAGATTTGAGAACTCTTGCAGACAACAATAGCTTGAATTTCAGACTATTTTTAGCACAAATGTATTTACAGAGGTAGATGAAGCATTTTGCTTTCAATTTTGGGTGAACTTTTCCTTTAAAATGTGTTTACAAGATCTCTCTCTATGGCAAGAATGCGGTAAATCATGCGACAAGGCACGGATTCAACCCTGTTATCTCTGCAAATAGACAGCAGCGCTCTCATTTGCTCAAACACACACACACACGTCAGCTGTGTTTACACCTGACCAATGTTATCTGAAGACACCCAGAAGACAGTACTCCTGCCTTTTATGTTTGCACAGAACAGAGACGGTTCTACTTTCAATATTCACATAAAACTGGGAAAGTCACGAACATGACAGCGGGGAATGAACTTTTAAGGAGACTCGAGAGCCACTAGACTAAACTAGGAATTGTGACAATGGATAAGAGCACTAAAGCTTCAGATCTGGCTAAGAGTGACTTTCAAACCGCTGTCAGTGAATCCTTGAAAGATTGCATGCGGTCTAAGAGATAAAGGGCAGATTTAAAACAATACAAATTATAATACAAATAATAATCATAACACTAATATTAATACTACTACTAATAATACTAATACTAACAATAATAATAATAACAATACATTTATTTTGTGAAAAATATAGTAAACATTGATAAAATTTTAATAAGCATTTATTATTTATTTTAATATACTTTAATATATTTTTTAAACAATTAAAAATGATCACGACTCAAAGCTGATTTTTCAGCAATATTCTAATTTACTGATTTGCTGCTTAAGAAACATTTCTTATTATTACTAGTGCTGAAAACATTTGTGGGGCTTACAAATTTGATACACAGAAAGTTTATGTTGCAATCTTTTTACTATATTTTGTTTTATTCAAGTATATTTTCAGATGGAATATTATAAATTATTATTACAATTTAAAGTAAATATATATATTTTTTCTAAATTATCTATATATATTTTTTAAACTACAATTCCCATGATAAAAATCTGATTTTCAGCATCATCATTTCAGTCTTCAGTGTCACATGAACCTACGGAAATCACTAGTAAATTCATCAAATTGTGCTCATAAATATTTCAAGATTTATTTATTTTTACTTTAATTTAAATGTTTAGCATGAAAAATGCCTTTACTGGCACTTTTAATGATTTAAACGCATCCATGCCAGATTAAACTATTACTTTAAAAGAAATCATACAGATCCATTGTTAATCCAGCAATTAGTTCATAACAATTACACTAATCCATATTAATTCATGATAAATTGCCTCTGATTTCACTTCAGTTACATAACTGATATCCAGTATGTCAGCGTATACATAAAAGTTTAATCCAACTTCTGAAACATTATGGTTCGATTAAAACAGAAAGAAATATGTTTATGATGGTACAGTAAACATTCAATGTAGACTACTCTGCGAAGCAGTTTTAAGTAACAGGAATTATGAGAGATAACCATAAACGATGTGCATTAACTATGCAAAATGTAATTTTAAAAACAATAAAAAGTTTTGTTATTTATCTCCTCAAAATAGAAATGACTACTGGCTAGGCTAGCTTACCTTAAAAGTCCATGTAGTTGTATAGCCATCAGCCCACTAGCAGAAGATTTACACGAACTCTCCAACAAGTAGATGCGATTACACCAGTTTTTGTATGTTTGTTTGCAGATAATTTGCATAAAGCCAGTTTATAGACATCTTGTAGGACCATATAGTTATTTTTACAATTTTACTACATCTGATTTGGTTTTGCCCATTTAACAGACGCTAGGTGTTCCGACGACAAGTGTTGTTTACTGTTCAGTTTGAGAGCACAATTAAACTTTCTACAGCAAAACCTCCAGTCAGACACATCTGTTTTGGATACAAGTGTCATCTTAAGTGATCAACAAAACACAAAGGCCTTTAAACACTTCTTCCACTTCAGCTGAGAGCTTTGGGTGGCGCTGAATTAAGCTCTTCATTCTTTTATTCATCTCGCTTGATTAGTAATGCATCAAGAATGCAAAGACTGAAATACTATCAGTGTTGTTATCATTCCAATGAACATAACTAAAGTTCAAGCACATCACTAAGGCTATTTAATGAGGCTATAAACTTCACATTTGGTCGCTTTCCAGGCATAAACAGCAGGTGAAATTGCCATGGCACAATTATCATAATCATCACCATCATCATCATCATTAGTAATCAGACAAATCATCAGCTTGTCATATTAATGTCATACGATTACTTGCAAAACTTTGTTACAGAGTCCAGAAGATCATTCATCACCGCGCAAAAGTTCCCTTCACTTCACCTCTCAATAATACAAATACTAATGTACTCTCTCAGTCACACGTGCACGCTAAACAACTCTATTAGACTCTGTAAATACTCATGAGAAACGAGCGCGTGCTAAAAAACACCAAAGGCTGTTACGCATTTAAATCAGCATTTCAGTGAGCATCTTCGCATAAAACAACTTCAGCCCAGCGCGAGATTAAAACAAACATTGGCGAAAGTAACTGTAGCAGAAGCTAAAAAACAAAACAAAAACGCTGAAAAGCCAAACTTACCATGTCTCGACTGGACGTGATGATGGTGATGATGATCGCGCGCTGATATAGAAGTATCTGTGCACTGAATCATCTGCCAAAACTATTCCAAAACTTCAAGTGCAACGCTTCCGCTTCCGGAAAAAAGAGCGAAAAGTATCGACATGGGCGAGACGGAGCCCAAAAATACGCCTGGCCTGAAACCTGCTGGAAGAAGATAAGCAGTACACCATCCCTACCTCATCCAAACCAATGAGAGTAAAAAAAGATAGATCCATATACAGTAGCTAGAGTTATTACAGTTACGACACAGACAGACAGACAGACAGACAGACAGACAGACAGACAGACAGACAGACAGACAGACAGATAGATAGATAGATAGATAGATAGATAGATAGATAGATAGATAGA
>CAIGQQ010003610.1:7229241-7246416 GCA_903798035.1 Danio albolineatus | reverse complement strand
CTCTCTCTCTCTCTCTCTCTCTCTCTCTCTCTCTCTCTCTCTCTCTCTCTCTCTCTCTCTCTCTCTCTCTCTCTCTCTCCTTCTCACACACCTACACATAGCCTACGCCCGCGAGCGCACGGGGTTCCAATGCATTTAAGTGATTAAAGTGATTGAAATGTTTATATAAAACGTAAAATGCGTTTACTATGAAGGCTTCTTATATAGCTTACTTCAATGTTTTGCAACAAATAGGCCTACTATAGTAAAAGCCTAAAATAAAAAAATAAAAAACACTTGCTAAATTATTCACTGTAATATAATTTGTAAATAACTTTGTTAAAATAACAAAACTGTGAAAACGCACGTTGTGTTCACATCTGCTTTTTAATTTCATTTATTTATAACACTAGCGAGCATTTCTTCAATGCAGATCATTAGTTCAAATAAAAAGTTTAATTGATGATATAATAATTTACATGCTCTGTTTCACTACTATTTAATTTGAACGATTTGTTAATGCAAATCAAGCAGTTTTACGTGTATTTTTATTGCATTGTCTGAAATTGAATTGAAAGCGTCATCTGATGGAAAGCAGCATCAAACCGCCTCGAGAGGCCGCACTGGCCCCATATGCAGCAGGTGGCCTTACCTGCAACCCGAACGAGCCCTTGAACTACAGAAAAACACCGAATCCACAGAGAGCCACAGATGGGTCACCAGCCAAAATGAGAGCCCCTGCATGATTTATTGCGCCAAAATACCACAGAACTAATCAGCGGACAAACTAATTAATACAAATCTGCATTTTTGCATAAGTAATTAGAGGCAGGAAACACGCGATGAAATAAGAGATAGGGGGTTATTCAGTCGGGAGACTCAGTCAAGCAGAGAGAGATTGGTTTGGATTCAGTGTTACGGGCGGAGGAAAGGTCTGTTGGTTCTAGCAGAGGGTGTTAAAGGTCAAATAATTAATAAATATCATTGGCGTGACCTCATATTGTGTTGTGTTGAGAGGGACCTTTAATGTTAAAGAAAGCGTTTAGGAAGCGACCTACTTCTGTTTCTTTTGCATTGTGCTATATAATAAATGTGATGATAAGACAAATATATAGGCTAGCTAATAAGCAACACTACTTATAGTAATGCGGTTTATGTCTTTAAACATTAATGCATTAGATAAAATTAGCTATGTACGATTTTTATAAAGCATTTTATCAACATTCGTTATTGTTTTCTTTAAAACAAACGTTAATGTTTGTGTATAATAATGCAAACATTTTGATGTGCTCAAAAATATGTTTGTTGTTTGTTCAAACTACTGATGTAAAATAAGCTGACAGCACAATTCTTGAGTTTGGGGGCGGGGGGGGGGGGGGGCACAACTTAATTGTTTTATGTTCAATACACTTAAATTTGTACAAACTAATAAGCTATTTTAATTCCTTCATGTTGTCGAAATACAAACCGATTATGTGGAACCCAAAATGGTTTACATTGTAGGCTAATCGTATATACTGTAATAATGCTTAATGATTAAGTTGTCCCCCAAAAAAACCCTCAGTAATTAGCTTATTTTAAAGTAGTTTGAACAAACAACAAATGTCTTTTTTTTTGTGAAAAAATGTATTGTTCGTTTTTAGTTCAAATGTTTTATGCTCTAAATCAATGTGAAAACGAGTAGGCTAACAAAATAAAGTAAAATAAACTATTTGGGAAACAGTTAGCAGTTCTTGCGCTAAATGCATCGCGAACAAAATAATCCTTCATCGCTGTTTGTTTTGGACGCTACATCGATGAAACAATGTAATGATGATAAACAACTGACAGATTTGTAATATTCGTGAAAAATCGTCATTTTAAAAACTATTTGAGATGTTTTGCTAATATTTACCAGTGATGGGTTTGCAGCTGAAAGGGCATCCGATGCGTAAAATATATGCTGGATAAGTTGGCGGTTCATTCCGCTGTGGCGACCACAGATTAATAAAGGGACTAAGCCAAAAAGAAAATGAATGAATGAATGAATGAATGAAAGAATGTTTTACTAAATGATGCAATGATTACGTCAATTAATAATCACCTTAAAGTCGATGAAAAATACCAGACATTTATCCTAAAAACGTTTCTTAGGCTAACAAATGATTTAATTATTCACGTAGGCATTTCTTTAAAAACCTGGCCCTTTGTTTACCCTTCTCTAGATAATAGACAGGCTATCAGTGCAAACAAACCTGGCATGGATGTAATGTGACATCATACAGAGCCTGTATATTTTTATATGCCTGTAATTTATGGACTACTATAATATCACATAAAATAAAGAGTGCCAATGTGTGGGACGTCGAAGAAAAGCGTGAAAAGCATGAACTAAAAGCGACACAAAAGTCCAACTAGTTGCTGTCAGTGGTGCTGAAATCACTCTCCTCACATCTCTGGGTTTGCATGGCAACAGGAGAGACACACGCAGGCAAACAGACGGCTTGCTTTCGGACCTTTGACCGGCACAAACTTGTCGATTTTTATGAGAAAGATTAGCAGCACTCAGAGTCCAGGAGGGTCCGTGGACACTTCACGGTTACCTGGTTATCAAATGTCTGCGGTAGGCCATTAACAGATGTCAGGAGAGATAAACACAGATAAGCAAACAATGGAAATGAAATATTTTGCACGCATGAACAAACAGCAAGGGAGGATTTAGCCGAGATACTCAACACAAAGTTGGATAAAAATAATTGCACTACCTCGATGAAACAAGCACAAAATCTGTTGTGTGCTGGCTGAAAAGTTGCTTAAATTAAAGCCGTGCAAACCTAAATTATAATTACCAGTCTGGTTTTAAAGTATTTATGAGAAGATTCACATGCAAAAACATGCTTTAAATTCGATTATTAAACGAATGAGGTCATTATTTATTCAAGGCATGATAAGATCAGACACCCACTTGGTGGAAAATGTTTTTGTTACTTGTCTGACGTCTTCCTAATGATATTAAAGCATTAAAGAAAAGTCTATTCTTTGCACACTGGTGTATTTAAAAGCCATTGTCTATAGTTATTCCCTAATTTCTGCACTCGCCTTTTCAACGGTCATCACATTGGTCTCTTTTAGGGGGGATGGAGGGGCAATGATATTAAATTGAATAGAAAACAGCAGATTTCGGACGTTGGATCAGGTTAGTGAGCCGTGAAACAGGCTTTTTGTCAGTGCGCGTGCGACTCGCGTGCCGACCGACCGGCGTTGAAAAGAAGGGCACTCATTACCGGGGTCTCAGCCAGACTTTGCAATTACTGTTTACAATCAATATCACGAGATATTTGTAAAAGATAATCAGCAAATACCTCATCCACCACAACAAACCACAAATTCTCCCAAAAAAATAAATAAGAATGTCATTATATGGAAAGATCATAAAATTTGTGTCCTTTATTTCTTAACTAGATCTAATTAAGTAGCAAACCTAGAAATAATAATGAAAACACAATAATAACAGTAATTTAAACTTATTTATATTCTTGTTAACCGGGCTGATAATTAGTGACAAAACCTACTCAGTGATTACGAGCTAATTTATGGACACGCATAAAGAATTGTCCGCGTAAAGACAACGGGATGTGGCTAAAGAAAGAGCCGGTCGTGATTGAATGTGTCCCACGCTTGAAAGGGTTAATCCATCCTGCGGGTACAAACAGGTCCACGGAGTCTCTAACTGGCGACAGATGGCCACTTTCTTTCGGCCACAAAGGGACGGAATACGGAGCTCTGGCGAATACAAATGGAAGAGATCACGTGACGCTTGAGGCCGTTTTCCTGACGTAGTCGGCCATATGGCGCGTGCCGGGGAAGGGGCGGGGCCAGATGTCAATCACGGGCGCAGGGTGGGACTGTAGAGGCAGCCGCAGACACACATCCACGCGCATCTCCCAGCATCAGCAGCACCGCTATATAACCAGAGCATCCCATCAGCGCAAGCCACACTAGGCTTCAATCCGCAGGACTTCCTACACCACGAAGGGCATGAAACTATCATAACAAGCTTTCAACACACCCTAGGTATGTGATTTGTTCTATTTTATTAATGCCACGCCTGTGTTTTAATCATTAGTCTTGAACTATTTAGACAGGTATAGATTGAAATCATTCCGATCATTCTTATGATAATGAAAGCTTTAAACTCAGTTTACCGAATTGTAAATTTGTTTAAATTTAGTGAACAAATGTATTATGATAAAGGATTTAAAATAAATGTTAAATCAAAGGAATTGAAATAACTGTTCGCTTAAAATGTAGTGTCAACCTGCAAACCTGCACATTTCAGCCACTTAACTGAAAAAAGGATATGAAATATAAGGAAAGTGATTTTTTTCTCATTGCAATAACACATAAAGAAATAAGGTTTGATAAAATATAGACCAACTTCAGTTTAAATTATCTAAATGTTTATCTAATATAGCCTAATACCGTTTCATATATCAATATATACAGTTTATCAAGTAGTCGAATAAGTTAATAAAAACTAGGTTTGTACTCTATTCTTACTCTTTTCTTTTTCCAATTAGTAATTCCAATGTACTTGTGAGAATGTACTTATCACAATATCACAGACTAATTTAGAGACTAATTTATTCTCCTAAATAAAATACAAATGTTCTTCGCTCAGACATCCAGCAAAGAAGTATCTTTTTATATAGAGCTAGAAAGAAGTTTTGTTTCTGAATACTAATATAAAGGCTGTCCTATAAGTATATTTCTTTATGTCTTACATAGTATTCAGACATAGTTACATAGTATTAGAAGTATTCAGACATAGGCTACGTTTAAATTCCTTCATTATTTCAAAACGAACAATAAACGAGAGCTCTATCTGATTAGGGAACGTTGATGGTGTTACATAATAAAGCTGCATAAAGTAAGCAGCTATGATTCATCCACAGGTCATGTGTTGTTGCATTTCGGAGGCGCGCTGTAGTGCATTTCATCACTGTCTCTCATAATAGAAAAAAAAATGCCACTGAATGAAAGTGTAAAGGTCTGCTTTTTCGCTTTGCAGAGTTCCAACATGACGAAGTCGTACACCGAGGAAAGCATGATGCTGGAGTCTCAGAGCAGCACGAACTGGACCGACAAGTGTCACAGCAGCTCTCAAGACGAGCGAGACGTGGACAAGACCAGCGAGCCCATGCTCAACGATATGGATGACGACGATGATGATGCCGGACTCAACCGACTCGAAGATGAGGACGACGAGGAGGAAGAAGAGGAGGAAGAAGAGGGCGACGACACCAAGCCGAAAAGACGGGGTCCCAAGAAGAAGAAGATGACCAAGGCGCGTATGCAGAGGTTCAAGATGCGGCGCATGAAGGCGAACGCCCGGGAGAGGAACCGCATGCACGGCCTCAACGACGCGCTCGAGAGCCTGCGCAAAGTTGTGCCGTGCTACTCCAAAACGCAGAAGCTCTCCAAGATCGAGACGCTCCGACTGGCCAAGAACTACATTTGGGCTCTTTCGGAGATCCTGAGGTCGGGCAAAAGCCCCGACCTGATGTCTTTTGTGCAGGCCTTGTGCAAGGGCTTGTCCCAACCCACGACCAACTTGGTCGCAGGATGCCTCCAACTGAACCCCAGAACTTTTCTGCCCGAGCAGAGCCAGGAGATGCCCCCTCATATGCAAACAGCAAGTGCTTCCTTTTCCGCTCTTCCCTACTCCTACCAGACGCCCGGTCTTCCCAGCCCTCCGTACGGTACAATGGACAGCTCTCACATCTTTCACGTCAAGCCGCACGCGTACGGGAGCGCACTGGAGCCGTTCTTTGACACCACGCTCACAGACTGCACCAGTCCCTCGTTTGACGGACCCCTTAGCCCGCCTTTGAGCGTTAACGGGAACTTTTCGTTCAAACACGAGGCTTCTTCGGAATTCGAGAAGAACTACGCGTTTACCATGCACTATCAGGCGGCGGGTCTGGCCGGCGCGCAGGGACACGCCGCGTCTCTTTACGCGGGCTCGACGCAGCGCTGTGATATACCGATGGAGAACATTATGTCGTACGACGGGCACTCGCATCACGAGCGGGTCATGAACGCCCAGCTGAACGCGATATTTCACGACTCGTGATCCTAATGGACTTTTGTGAGACTGCTCGACACGGTATTCTGTTATGGCTGATGCAAAAAGAGCAACAACATTATATGCTTAATCTTATGTACGTATTTATTGTTGTTACTGCCTTTAGGAGAAAAGAGAATTGGTTTATTCTCGTTCACCTTATGTATTGTATTCTATAGCGCTTCTACGTTGCGGTCACATACACACAAACAGACACACACTCACACACACAAACACAGGTGGGAATAGGCGTGACCTTCTTCAGAATGTGTTAATTATCCATGCTACAAAATCTCACAAGCAATAATTTGGAAACTATGCAATTTTTAATCCAATACTGGGCCAATTATAGAAATTAATAGAGATTGATATATTTTTCAACCTATTACATTTTACTACTTATCTATCCCATACTGAATTATTTTGTTGTGATTTTTGTATAGAATTGTTAATTTTTTATAAAGTCAGATCCCTTCGTCATTCCATGCAACCCCCTCCATGTTAATGTTTTATAAAACTGATTTATCTCTCGTTTATATACGAAACAGTACTCATTCTAGTAATAACCAGCAGGCAAGTGCTTAAAAATCTGTAATGTTGCCTTAGCAATGAATTACTGTAATATCATGCAGAGTTGCACAATTCCCGTCCTCTGAATCCCGTCTAATGTTATGTTCAATCAGTGATCCTTTGTGGAAATTCGAATTGCTTGAGTGCTGGGGAAGAGGAAAAGAAAAGAAAAGAAATCGGTGTTAGAAGTCTCAGTGTTGTAAATAAAAGCTTGACTATCACCTTTTTAATTCACCCTGTGTAAAAAAAAGCTGATCGAGAGGCCTGTCTTTCTAAGATGGAAAATAAATAATGGACTGAATTAGTCTGCTCAAACTATTCGGGTATTTTCGACTGAAATTTGTATTGGTTGTGAAGAAGGAACAAACGATGAAGATACAACCAAAAAGAGGTTGATTTAAAAGTCATTCTAGTTTTGAGACTGTTGTATGTGTGTATCGGTTCATGATGGAGATTTATGAAATAAAACAAATGGTTTTGAATCTAACATTTTTATAGTCATTTCTGTAAAACTCTTTATAGTGATGCCTGCGTTACTCACACCATAGAATTTATTTACCTAGCCTATATATTCTATTTTAATCAAATACAAAACAAATAAAGGTAGTCGAAAATTTAACCATATACAATTTTGTGTGATGATAGATAACTTAAACACCCGACACTGTATTTTGAAACTATTCCAAAACTTAAACGCCCGACACTATATTTAGAAACTATTAATATGAATTCTCAAGGTCATGTGAATTTATACTTCCGAATATAAATAAAAAAAGTCATACTCTGTCCTACATGATATCCACTATCAGGTGTTTACTAACCTTAAGCTGCTTTATCGATTTGGTTCTCTAGTGTGCAGTAATGGTGTTTCTCACCTGAATGCATTGCCTGAAGCTAAAATAAATATTAAATCAAGACAGATGCTGAGCAGCAACAATATAAATTATGGCTATATTGTTTATAGGTATAGCCTATATTTAAAACAGAAGGTCACCTTCTATTTAAAACAGAAGGTCAGAATAAGATATCATTATTACTTCAATGACATTCAGCATCACGAAAAATCTACGTGTTAACAGATTTTAATCTGTCCACAATTCTTCTATGAAAGATATATTTTGAAGAATATTTATTAGGCTACCTACCGTATGTAACACCTCTAGAAATGATAAGAAAAACAGTGTTAAAGCGCAAAATAGCCTCGTGTTTCCGTGTAGCTAAATTAATTCGTCTATAATCCGAGTAAAATCCCAAAACTGTTCGAGCCACCCATGCAAACAAAATCTTCTTAAAATGTACTAGAATTTGTGTTTATTTGAAGAGCAGAAAAGCCTTTGTCATTTATTAAATTACGCCCATGTTGTCACACACGCAAACTAGAGATTATTGAAGATAAGAAAGTAGAGGTGTAAAAAGAGTCATTGAAATTCCCGCATATTTTAGACAAGCACAGCTTTGTGTGCACGAACATACAGAAACAATTTATTACGTGCTCAGTTCCATGCTGGGGATTAAAGCTTTTACAGATAAAAAAAGCATGATATTAATAATAATATAAAATGAATTCATCTCGTAAATTCCCGTAAAAAGGCACATGCGATGGCTGAGCGATTTTTGGAGGAGATGGAGCAAAATGATTATGAATTCATAAGACTTCAACACTAAAACTGCTGTATGTATAAACAAAACAATAAAAAAACTATCTTTCAAATAAAAAAGGGAAGTCTATAGAGTTAAACGGTTAGCAGTCTCAGAAGATTTTGCTACACCCAGGAACTGTCCAAGGTGCTGTTTCAGAGGAAGATTTACACACCTAATAACATAGTAGGCTAATATGGCTTAATGCTCAGCAGACCAGGTCTCCATTCTTTAAAATGTAAAATTCATATTGTATAAATGCATTTGATAACGCTGTACCCTCTAGTCCGCAAAACGAATGCATCTCTCAAAAATGAAAATATATTAAACGTAGGCTATGTATATTTGGTCATGCGTTATATATTATAAAAAATTTGCATCTATTTAACTAATAGTATACCTTTTTCTAGCAGCATACTTTTTATAACTAATAATATTAATAAGTAATGCAATAGTGACTTTTTTCCGCCATGTAGGAAATGCCCGGATATAAATCAGGTACTCCTCTTTCTACAGGCTTATGTATTCTGTCCCTATTTGTAATACTGCTACCTAATATCCATTTTTACAAACTTCTAGAAGGTTTTGCTACTGAAAATAGGCCTATATATTTTTTTTTATTCTCAATAGTATGCTAACTATTGACAAGACATTAAACAATTTGTTAATAGCCACTAGTAGGCCTACATAAAAACGGATAATTAAAAATAAACATAGCATTTCACGTATTTACATCCTTTTTGAATGGCTAGTTACAGCCTAATAACAGGCAGTGAGGGCAGCGCGCGTGCTCGGCTGAGAAAGCCCGGCGGGCGGGCGCGCGCGCTGTAGAGGTGCATGGAGACGCGAGGAACTTCCTCAGGAGCCTAGCGACCGGGAGCGGTAAATTAATACACACAGGCGAGTTTGCCCCGCAAAAACATACACAATATGTTTGAATCCCCGTGTAAATCGATAAATGTCCTCAACGCGTGGTCGGAGAGTCAGGAAGAGTTGCGAGAGACGCAACCGGTGTCTCCTCACGGGACGGAAAAGCGAGCCAAGACAAAAAAGAAAAAGAGAAAACAGAAGCAAAGTCAGAAACGCTCCGTTTCGGCCCCTCAGTTATGCCCCGAAGACGACGACAAGGAGCGAGTAGAAACTAAATACAGACCGGACGAACCGATTGTACGAGGAATCTTCCAAATTGAAAAAAAGAGCCACGACGTGGTTCTTACGGCGACGCGGGTAACATGGACGCCCATTCAGCCCGAGACCCCTACAGGTGAGCAGCGATGCGCCCTGTTTACACCCGTTTCCAGGGAGACTGTACATGTGTGTTTACTTCCTGTGTGTGTGTGAGTGAGTGTGTGTGTGTGGCTCATCCTAGCAAACAGCGTATTAATTTATCGTGTTTATAGACACGATTACGCCTCGTGTACAAGGCAAATACAATCTCAGCCTTGGATAAAATGGTTTGCTGAGATCGAGACAAAGTAAACAAGCAAACACTGTATAAATGAGAATGTTAGAACGATACATTTTAGAACTATAATTTATTTTCTCTTTGTTTCTGTTTGGTCACACTTTATTTTAAGGTACAATTCTCGCTCTTAAAGCATTAACTTAATTTTAGCTCAATAAACTACTAGTTATCTGCTTATTAATAGTTAAGGGAATAGGTTTAGGGCAGGTTCTGGGATGTAAAATGCAGAATATGTACTTTACATTAATATTAAATTACATTAAATTACATAAATATTAGCCAGTATCTTAATAATGAGCAGGTACACTGTAAAAAATGAAAAGTTGAGTTAACTTAAAGTTTTAAAGCAACTAGCTGCAAATAAATTTTGAGTTTATTAAGCTTCAGTGGATCAAGTTGTGCCAAATTAATTTTTTTAAGTTGACTGAAAAGGCTGGTTTAAGTCGAGGATATTTTACGGAATAATTTGGCACAACTTCAACCACTAAAGCTTAATAAACTCAAAATTTCTTTGCAGCCGGTTGCTTTAAAGTTTTAAGTTAACTCAACTTTTTATTTTTTGAAGATATGGAGAAATCAAAATTTAAAGTCTCCTCAACTGAATTTTTTACTTTTATTGAACAAACAGTTCCAAACATGCGGTTAAATTATTTTTATGAGTAAATTCAACTCTGAGCTCAAAAATATGTCCACTTAACTTACAATTTTAAACTGAATTAACGATTTGTAAGTTGGATTTTTTACAATACTCCACTAGGTAATTGTGAAAATTGGTACTTAAACTAGTGTTACCATCTGTTTTGTACAAAAACACATGCTGCACACATAGGCCTTTAATACACAAACCTTTTTTGCGTCAAGAAAGTTTTTTTTTTTTTTTTCAGAAAGAAATTAATTATCCACAAAAGGACTTTATTAGCCTATACACCTGTTTTTTCATCAACTATGACAGAATTTCATCTTTGAACACATTTAAAAAGTGAAGTTTGCGGCACTAATTGGAGTTTGAAAACAAGAAACGCTTGAAACAAGACTTTAATGATGTTTAATGTATTTCAACACTTTTCCTCTCAGCGATCTACATTGCGTTTAAGGTAAACATTTTATCAGACAATGTATAAATCCATAATTGTTCAGTATATGGGGTAGAAAAAATTGTATTGTAAATAGTTCACTATAGTTACAAAAACTAATTCGAAAGGTTTGAAATATTACAAAAATTGGGGTGCTTCGTCTGTAATATTCAGGAAAATAATTCTACAATGCTTGATTGGATTGGTTGAACATTCTAGCTTGGTGTGCAGTTATTTTCAGCAATAGTCTTGACCATATTACTGTTCCATATCGCTTCAACAGCAATGATTTTCATTTACAAAGATTCTCACAGCCAACAACAAAAGGGTCAAAACCCACAAAGACACTGAGCGATAAATATTTTAAACTGTAGAATAAAAATGACAAACTATTGCCTTGTTTTCCTCATGAAATTGTTTTATTATTTATGAAAGCACATACTCTCTTTCTCTTGCTCTCTCTCCAAAACAAATGTACACATGTAGAGACACTCTCGCTGGTATGCCAATTCACATAAACAGAAATGTTATGTCAGAGTCGTCCATGAATTTAACATTAAAACAGTATTACAGAAAAGATGCATGACATTTCAGTGCTGTTTGAAACTTGGGTACTTCACACACTTCACATCTCTCTCTCTCTCTCTCTCTCTCTCTCTCTCTCTCTCTCTCTCTCTCTCTCTCTCTTATCAGTTGCTCAAGCCTCATTTACTAGCTCTAATATTATGTTTTAAAATTAACAGTGAAGCCATGGGGTTACACAAAATAAAAATAAAAAAGTCTTGCATACAAGAGCATGAACAAAAAGACAAAAACCCTCAACTGTTTTGAAATAAATCAACAGTAAAGGCCACTTTTAAATTTGTTCCTAAATTTAGGAGCATTGATCACAAATTTCACTCTCAAAATAGTTTATTTTATCATATTTACACTGTCATCTGACTATCCCAAAGGGCTGGGCTGATAAACGACAATACATTGAATTGCGATAATATTTATGTCAAAAACAATAATATGCTCTTTTACTCTATATTGATCTAAGAGCCAATCACACAGCAGTAATGTGCAACAATGGGAATCTAAAATTGTGTTGATATTAGAGATGTACTGAATTTTTCAGCCACCAAAAGTTTATCGACCGAAAATATGTTATGGCATTTAATGGAATCTCTCATTTTTGTGGCTTCATTCATTGTTGGGATACTCTCTTAAATTTGGAAGCATTAACAACTTTTATCGAATATATATCGTTATCATTCAATATGGAAAATAATTATGGAGATTGCATTTTTGCCATATCTCCCAGCCCTACTATCCTGTATTGTGAATATTCAATAAGTCTAAACAATAAGTCACACAACAGAATTTTAAGGAATGTTAATTCAAGAGAGAGAGAGTGGAAGAGAAAAGGGAGAATCAATACATTATGAATAATTAATTGCCATGTGTGAATAATATATCTGATAGTCTGATCATATGAGAATTTGAAAACGTTATGTAATCTAAATAACTATATTAAACTTTTGGAATGATTCATATTACATTTAAAGGGATAGTTCACTCTAAAACTAAAGTTCTGTCATCATTTGCTCATCTTCCACTTGTTTCAAACCTGTTTACTGAACAATGTTGGGGAAAAAAACACCCATTAATTTCCATAGTATTGTTTTTGTTCCTACTACACTGTAGATGTCAATGGCTGCTTTTTAAATTTGCAGAATATCTTATATCATGTATTCAACATAAGAGAGGAATGTTTAAAAGTTTCAAACCATTTGAGTATGAGAAAAAACTGTGAGGAAATGTAAATTTTTGGGTGAACTATCCCTCTAATCATTTACTACACAGTATTGGGATTATAGGATAACACTTTAAAGACTTTAAAATGTTTTTATACACAAAATTCGATCATATTGACTACAGAAAGGCAACATGGTGGCTTAGTGGTTAACACTGCCACCTCACAGCCAGAAGGTTGCTGATTCAAGTCCTGGCTGGGTTAGTTGGCATTTCTGTGTGGAGTTTTCATGCTCTCCCCATGTTGGTGTGTTTTTCCCCCACATGTCCAATAACATGTGCTGTAGGTGAATTTAATAAACTAAATTGACCTTAGTGTATGAGTGTGTGTGTAAATGAGTGTGTATGGATGTTTCCCAGTACTGGGTTGCAGCTGGAAGGACATCATTCATTAATTTGTTTTCGATTTAGTCTCTTTATTAATCTGTGGTCGGCACAGCAGAATGAACCGTCAAATTTTCCAGCATATGTTTTACGCAGTGGATGCCCTTCCAGCTGCAACCCATCTCTGGGAAACATCGACACACTCATTCACTATGGACAATTTAGCCTACCCATTTCACCAATTCACTTGTGGGGGAAACCGGAGCACCCGGAGGAAACTCACGCAACCACGGGGAGAACATGCAAACTCCACACAGAAATGCCAACTGGCCCAGCCGGGGCTCGAACCAGTGACCTTCTTGCTGTGAGGCGAATGTGCTACCCACTGCGCCACAATAAAGGGACTAAGTCGAAGGAAAGTGAATAAGTGAATGAACGACTACAAAAAATACACACTATTTCTTCTGCTCTCTTTCTCATCCTCACACATATACAGTTCAGGAACACACACACACACTCACAAACACAGAAACACACGTTCAGACAGACACAATAAGTGGAATTGTTGACCCTGAGCTGTTTATTTATCAGAAAATAATGCACTACCTCATGTGTGCATTTTCTAATATTAATTAATTAATTAATTAATCCGTCATCAATTATTCCATGCATATTTTTGATAGCATCAAACATAAGAACCACACAGATACAGTAAGTGCAATTATTGACATTGGGCTGTTTATTTAACAGAAAATAATGCACCAACTGAAATGCGCAATATTTTATATTTACTCAGCGACCCCATCATCAATTATTCCTTACATATTTTTTTTCAATCTCCTTAGTACCAGAAATAAGCCCAGTGTGGTGTTGTTCCCTACTGTAATAACAACACAAGCAAAAGAGAGCTACAACAATATAGCAATCCAAATAAAAAGGGGGGAAAAAGGGGGTAACGTGGATTCTGCCAGAAACTCATGTGTAACAGCTGTGTTGGTAATGGACCCCGGCTGACTGTTGTGACCACCTAAAGTAGGGCATCTGTCAGTCTTGTGGACAGTTAGCAAATGTCCAAGTAAATGATACTCAAAACTACCATCTGCATCATTACCCTAAGAAGATAACCGAACGACTTTTTGGGAGGATTTGATTTCATTCAATATCGCTGAAATTCTAAGCTTATGTTGTTTTCTCTTCTAGAGAAATTTCGGTAACTGGATGTAAAGATTTTTTTTTTGATATTTATGCTGAATTTGCAACTAATATATAGAGTTGAAGAATAATTCCTGAATTATTAGCCCCCCTGTATATTTTTCCCTCTTAATTTATGTTTAACAGAGAGTTTTTGTCAACGCATTTCTAAACATAATAGTTTGTTCTGTACAATTGGAAAAAAAGGCTTCAGGGGGCTTATAATATTGACCTTAAAATGGTTTTTAAAAGTAAAAAAAAAACTGCTTTTATTCTAGCCGAAATAAAACAAATGACACTTTCTCCAGAAGACAAAAATACTGTCAGACATACTGTGGAAAATTCCTTGCTATGTTAAACATCATTTGGGAAATATTTAAATAAAGAAAAAAACAACAACCCAGGAGGGCTAATAATTTGACTTCAATTGTATAGGGAATAGATGAATATGAATTGCTGTCATCTTTACAGAGACACTTTGTAGAGCATAATATACTGTATATCATTATGCCTGCTTCAGCCATGGTACAGCAGTAAAGTTCCTTGATTATTATGCTGGAATGAGAGTATAGTTTTCAGACCTATCGACTTAGAAAATAGCAACTTTTCATTTTCTGATGGTCTTAATACATAATGTAATTACAAACGAGTCTAGCCTTAAATAGGAAAATTATCAAAAAATATATATGCAAGATTCTTATGGTCTAATCCAATTCAATGATTTATGCTAAGCTAAACTATAGTGTTCCAGCCGGACTCAGAAATAAGCTGAATTAATATAAAAATAATAAAACTCAACTGTTAAACTCCAGGAGAATTGTAAAATACCTATTTTACGGTGGCTGAGAGAGCTTAACTTGCTGCAATTTAATAAAACGCATCCAATTACAAAAAACGACAGCATTTGACAGCATACGTGCACAGCAAGGTGCTGCAAATCCTCACAACACAAACACATGAAAAAAAAAACACTGCATTTTCACACAACACAAACAAATTAATAAAACAAGCTGGATTTTCTCACAATGCAAACAATTTACAAAAATGCGCTGCAGTTTCTCACAACACTTTCGAATAGCACAGAACACAACGGAAATGTTTCAAGAGAACCCTAAAACATGACAGACCCGGCTATTTATTTACAATATACAAAAGACAAGGGAAAGATCACCTACAACTTCTGCAACTCCTACAGCATCTGTCACGTTTTTGGGTCCCCTTAAAACATTTCGGTTATGTTCTGAGCTATTTAAAAGTGTTGTGAAAAAAATGCCGTAGTGCATGTTTTCGTAAATTGTTTGTGCTGTGAGAAAATGCAGCACATTTTATTAATTTGTTTGCGTTGTGTGAAAATGCAGTGTTTTTTTTTTTAATGTATTTGCTTTGTGAGAATTTGCAGCATGTGTGCTGTCTAACAGATGAAGATCTATTCTCAATTTTCTGGCGTTATTTGTAATTGCACATGTTTTTTTTTCTTTAATGCAGCCTGTTAAGCTCTCTCGGCCACCATACTATTTCTATTTATGAGCCTCCAAAAAAAGTGAAGCGTTCCTTTAAGGTATTCATTACATGTATATTTACGCATTTGGCAGATGCTTTTATCCAAAGCAGCTTCAAGGTACACACTTTATCAGTTCACGCTTTATCTGGGAATCGAACCCACAACCTTGGCATTGCAATTTAAGCTAGAGGAAATCATTAAAAAACCCTTCAAGAGCCGATTTCTGATTTACATCGTTCGATTGATCAGGAAACCAAACCAAATGGGGGAAAAAATGAAACAATTTTTTGAAACACGCCCAGCAGTTTGAAGCTGAGGCATGTACTTGCTGTCTTTGGCTGTTGTTTTGCGCATGCACTTCAAAGTGTGATTGCTGCCGAGTGCAAGAGAGACTTTCAGTCAGCGTAAGCTTTATAGACAGTACTTTTCATCTGTGATCCAAGCTAATGTTATTAAGCCAGAGCTCTCATTACACAGAAAGCATTCATCTAATAACCCCCTATGGCCTTTACCAAATGTTCTCTTGAAAATGCCAAAAAATGACAGCAAGATCCCGATATGCTGGGGTTCTCTATTTGACGCTTGTGTGCTTTTTTTCTGCCGAGGGATAACAGATAACAGAATATTACCCCTGATCCTTCAAAACAGGCAACTGAGAAAGAGATTGGAGGACATTAACCGGCGGACAAACACAATATCAAATTACATGATTGCAATGTGGCATTTCGGTGCCTGTTTCTATGACAACAGTGTGCGTTGGATTTCAGACTTGATTTGATATCTGTGTTTAATTTGTGATTATGCATTTTATTTGCATTGTCACCTACACAAAAAAACAGCTTAATGTGTGATTAACAAAATAATATTAAATAACATTTTAAAACGTAACACGTTTTTTTTTTCACTGAGAACGCTTTACTTGTTTTGTCATATGAAAAATGTTCAAATGAATATTTAATGCATACTTTATGTTGGCCTTTCCATCCAATGTTTTGTATGCAATATCCCAAAATATGCAGTATATACATTTTGCAAATGCAAACCATATTGATTCACACTACAAACATAGCTGTGCTAGCTACTTATCTCTTACATCTTATGCCTCAGTTGTAATATACTAGTAACATTACTACTGTAAATGTAATATTCAAAACATCTCATTAAAATAATAAATATTTAATACATTTTTAAATAAAAACATTAAAATATATTCAAATTACAATTATTTTATTTAAATAATCGAAAAAATAATAATGTTTTATTTAAACTTTATAATAAATAAATAAATAATACTGCATAACAACTATTCATTCATTTATTCATTCATTCATACATTCATTCAAGCAACCTATGTAAATGAGTGTGTAATGTGTATAAGGTAAGATATATAGACTGCTCTAAAATAAAGGGAAAACTTGATATCTTTTTGAGCAACACACACACACACACACGCACACACACACACGCGCACACACGCACGCACGCACACACACACACACACACACACACACACACACACACACACACACAC
>CAIGQQ010003610.1:7180027-7216487 GCA_903798035.1 Danio albolineatus | reverse complement strand
GGGGGGTCATTAGTCTCAGAAATACTGGTACACTATAAACATGTACCTTTTGAATAGGAAACAGAAAATTCAGACATGGATGTTTTTCATGGTTACTAGGGTGTTTCTATGCAGTTGCTAGGGTGTTTGGTTATTTTTTTGGTTCATTAGTCTCAGAAATAAAGGTACAAATTCAATAACTTTTAAAAAGATAGCAAGAAAATTCTGACTTTAGGGGGGCATTAGTATCAGAAATAAAGGTACAAATGCTATAAACATGTATGTTTTGAAATGGTAGCAAAAATCTAACATGGTGCCAGGCTGTTGCATATGGTTACTATGGTGTTGCTATGCAGTTGCTAGGGTGTTTGTTTGGAGATTTTTTGGGGGGTCATTAGTCTCAGAAATACAGGTACACTATAAGCATGTACCTTTTGAATAGGAAGCAGAACATTCAGACATGGTGCCAGGGTGTTTTTCATGGTTACCAGGGTGTTGCTATGCGGTTGCTAGGGTGTTTGGTTATTTTTTGGTAAATATTTTTTTTTATATTTATATATATATACAGTATGTCACAAAAGTGAGTACACCCCTCACATTTCTGCAAATATTTATTTATATCTTTTCATAGGACAACACTGCAGAAATGACTCTTTGACACAATGAAAAGGAGTCAGTGTAAAGTTAGTTTAGCAGTGTAAATTTAGTGTCCGCTCAAAATAACTAAAAATACAGCCAATAATAGCTGAACCCTTGGCAACAAAAGTGAGTACACCCCTAAGTGAAAATGTACAAATTGAGCACAATTAGTCATTTTCCTTCCCCTGTGTCATGTGACTCATTAGTTTTACACTGTCTCAGGTGTTTCCAGATAGCAGGCGAGTTAAATTTGGTATAAAAGCTCGTCCACTCTCTCAACCTGGCCACTGAAAGTTCAACATGGCATCTCATGACAAACAACTCTCAGAAGACCTGAAAAAACAAATTGTTACTTTGCATAAAGCCTAGGCTATAAGAAGATAGCCAACACTCTGAAACTGTGCTGCAGCCAAGGCCATTCAATGCTTTAAGAGGACAGGTTCTTCTCAGAACACGCCTCGCCATGGTCAGCCAAGGAAGCTGAGTGCACGTTCTGAGCGTCACATCCAAAGATTGTCTTTGAAAAAAGACGGATAAGAGCTTCCAGCATTGCTTCAGGTATTGAAGGGATGGGGGGTCAGCCTGTCAGTGCTCAGACCGTACGCCGCACACTGCGGCGTACCAAATTGGTCTGCATGGTTGTCCTCAAAGGAAGCCTCTTCTAAAGATGCACAAGAAAACTCGCAAACAATTTGCCGCAGACATTCAAACTAAGGACCAGGATTACTGGAACCATGTCCTGTGGTCTGATGAGACCAAGATAAACCTATTTGGTTCAGATAGTGTCAAGCGTGTGTGGTGGCAACCAGGTGAGGAGTACAAACACAAGTGTGTCTTGTCTATCATTAAACATGGTGGTGGGAGTGTCATCTTGTGGGACTGCATGAGTGCTGCTGGCATTGGGAAGCTACAATTCAATGAGGAAAACATGAATTCTGACAAGTACTGTGACATACTAAAGCAGAGCATGATCCCCTTCTTCGGGAAACTGGGCCATAAAGCAGTGTTTCGGGATGATAATGACCCCAAATACACCTCACTGGCTTGCTAAAGGGACTCAGGGTAAAGGTGATGGACTGGCCAACCATGTCTCCAGACCTAAACCCCTTAAAACACCTCTGGGGCATCCTGAAAAGGAAGGTGGAGGAGCACAAGGTGTCAAATGTCCACCACCTTGGTGATGTTGTGATGGAGGAGTGGAAGAGAATTCCAGTGGCAACCTGTGAAGCTCTGGTCAACTCCATGTCCAAGAGAATTAACGCCGTGCTGGAAAATGATGGTGGCCACACAAAATATTAACTTTTCAATTTTTTTCTTAGGAGTGTACTCACTTTTGTTGCCAAGGGGTTCAACTATTATTGGCTGTATTTTTAGTTATTTTGAGGGGACACTAAATTTACACTGCTAAACTAACTTTACACTGACTCCTTTTCATTGTGTCAAAGAGTCATTTCTGCAGTGTTGTCCTATGAAAAGATATAAATAAATATTTGCAGAAATGTGAGGGGTGTACTCACTTTTGTGACATACTGTATATATATATATATATGTTTCTGAGGTGTTCGAAGAGGGCAATTTTAAGTGTCGACACTACAAAAATGTATGAGAGTTTTTTTATTATTATTTTGAAGCAGAAATCCTTGAAAGTAGGGATACAGAGATATGGATAATTCAGCTGACACAGATAACGATAACTTGATAACTTATTTGTAAGTTGACAACCAATAATAGGCCAAAAATACAAATGTTAATTGTATAAATATTTTTTTCGTAGATTGATTACAAAAAGCAAAACAAACAAAAACAGTGAACCGCTGATTTGATTTTGTTAGACCTCACTGCAGGAAGCACCTACGTTTTTCTGTTCTGTGTTTAACATTATATAATGTTATAGTGGACCTAACGACTATGTAATCAATAAATTCAAACTTTTTTTATTTATCGGACTGATAACATTAAAATAAAAATAGTTTTCTATAAGTTTTTTCAAAAAGTTGTTTCTTGAAAGTGTGAAAATGATTAAATGAATTGTATTTTGACAAAATATGCTTTAATAGTTTAAATTATGATATTACAGTATTTAATGTTACATTTTTTTACTAACATACACATAGAAAACCAATAAAATTGTATTCCTTAAAGGGATAGTCCACCCAAAAAAATCTATCATCATTTATTCACCTTTTTGAATTTATGTCTTAAGACAAAGCTGGAAACCTGTAACCATTGACTTCCATAGTAGGAAAAACTAATACTATGGAAGTCAATGGTTACAGGTTTCCAGTTTTCTTTAAAATATCTTCTTTAGTGTTCATCAGAAGAAACAAACTCATAAAGGTTTAGAACACTTGAGGATTAGTAAATGAGTAAATCTTCATTTTTGGGTGAACTAACCCTTTAACTATAGCTGCATGTATCATTTATGCAGTTTATTAAATTATGAAGAATAAAACCAACGGTTCGCAGGGATTTCTTCAAATCACTAAACTTACCTAAGAGTGATACTAAAACTGATGCTTACAATACCACTAATATAATCAATGCATCTGCATCAGACAGCATATTGAAATCTCGCTGTAACAAAGTCTAGCAGCTCATTTCGCTGCCGGTGTAGAATTGACTCTTTCTGTCCATACATTAGAGGTATGATGACATGACGTCGGGCCCCCTGCGTCTCTCCTTTGCCGGAGCGCTGCTGAGAGGAAGCTTGTATCCATCTGGAAGCAATAAAGTTTTCTAGAAGAGTGCACAGTTTTATTTAATCTCCCCGTGTCTTACTGTGCCTCAAATGAAGGGCTGTTCCCATCTTGTCATCTGAAATCAGCCTCATGTGCGCCAGAATATGACACTTGGCACGCTGGGGGCCACAGACACGTCCTTCCCTGCTTTGTTTTCTGCTTTCTGGAAATCTGCCTTGTGAGATTCAGCAGAAAGGCTACTTTTTAAAAATTCCTATCATCTTTTATGACAAGTCACAATTTAAAAAATTGTCTACCTATTCAAAAGAATAACAACTTTTTTTGTTGTTCATGTGAAAAAAATGGAAGAAGATATTTCATTTTCTTAGGCATTAATTTATATTGTACACTAAACACAAATATAAATTAAAGTAAACAGCGGTATTTTCTTTGAATTACTCAATTTAGACTAAGTAAAAACAGCGATATCTTCTATTGGCCCTTGTGTATTGTTAAAATTGACTAGCCATTCGTTATGTTTGTGGCTGTTTTTGCCCCATTGACTTCCATTATAATGACATTTTTTGGATTGCAAAGCCATGACACCTCTTGATTGTAGTATGCGTGCATAAATATGCTTCACTTACTTTTCTGTGTTCCCAGAGTTCTCTTTCACACTCTCTAACAATCTCACACACACTATACTTCATTGATCTCCATAAAAAGCCAGAAACTAATCTTTTTTTTCACTGCAACTGATAATCAAGAGTAAAAATTAACAATTTTACCTCTTCTCAAAAGGCAAAAACGCAAACAATCAAGAAAACATGATTATATGGTGTCATGGCTTTGCAATCGAAAAATGTCATTATAAATGGAAGGCTCCCACTTTATATTAAGTGGCCTTAACCAATATGTACTTACACCGACATTAGTAATTCATTACAATGTACTTATTGTGTAAATGCATGTTTTTACATTGTACTTATGCTTGATTAAATACCTATTGTAAATACATCTTCTGTGAGTACATTTGTAAATACATTGTTGACCATCCCTTACACCATAACCCACCCTTAAACCTACCGATACCACCAAACTTGTCCTCAACCCTACCCCTATCCCAACTCAAGAGCACCACAAGTGTTCCCAAATACAATATAAACACAGTAAGTACATTGTATTTATTTTTTGATGCAAGTACACAATTGTTAAGGACACTTAATATAAAGTGGGACCAATAGAAGTCAATTGGGCAAAAAAGCCACAAAAGTAAATAAAGGATAGTAAATTGGCCCAAAGTGTATTGAGTTATTGACAAATTTCAAAGAATTTTCTCAAAATATGTGTCAAAATAAGATTTGTCACCACAAAATTCTATTTACTGAAACACGGACAAATTTGTGGCCAATTTAAGACTTAAAATCACCCCAGAGTGGATGAAAACATCCCCAACAGCACAGAAGGGTTAATGCTATGTAATAATAGCATTGTTAAGTAAATTTAGATGCTTTTCTTAGCGAAAAACACTGGTGGATATTTGCAACTCAGTATTAAAGCTATAACTAATAAAACAGTGTATATGCAAAAATGCCACATTGCAATATTCATGTGAATATTTGTAAAATATTTTCTCATCATATGGATGTCCACACACCTAACCTTTTGAGTGTCATATTTGTATTTATTTAAAAGAAATGCCCTTGCAATCTGCTGTTATGTGAAGAAAAACAAACAAAATACTGTAATGCTCAGTAAATAATCTATCAATTCACTTTTCTTACGGCAGGAATAACTATTACTAATGATTATAAATCGATCTGACCTGAACATCCATGAATGAAAGCTGAAATAATGCTGTTTGTTTAAGACATCATAGATATTTGGGGCAGTAAGCAACCACCATGCAATGCCCTATCAACCACACCAAAATACATAGCAACCGCACATCACTGTTCTGGCAAAGACCTACAAAACTAGAATTGTTGCTTGGACAACAGCCACAGCAACAGCCACAACAAATGCACAACACAATAAATTGTTCGATTAAAATGCAAAAAATTTGGTTACATGATAAAATTGTAATAAAGTATTTAATTGATTTAAAGCTGTTCATATTTTAATTAAATTAAAATAATAGAAATTATTCAGAAAAATATAATAATAAATATATTGTAAAATAAAAATAAAATAAAATAAAATAAAAATGTTATAAAAAATATTGTCAAACTCTCAGGCATCACGGTGGCGCAGTGGGTAGCTCGATTGCCTCAGAGCAAGAAGTTCGCTGGTTCGAGCCTTAGCTGGGTCAGTTGGCATTTCTGTGTGGAGTTTGCATGTTCTCCCTGTGTTCGCGTGGGTTTCCTCTGGGTGCTCCGGTTTCCCCCACAAGTCCAAAGACATGAAGAATTTGGTGGTATAGGTATTGGTATAGGTGAATTGGGTGAGCTAAATTGTCTCTAGTGTATATGTGAATGGGTGTGTATGAATGTTTCCCAGTAAAGGATTGCAGCTGGAAGGGCATCCGCTGCGTAAAACATATCCTGGATAAGTTGGCGGTTCATTCCGCTGTGGCGACCCGAGATTAATAAAGGGACTAAGCTGAAAAGAAAATGAATGAATGTAACAATCTCCCACGAACTTATTCTTGTGGATCACTGGAGAACTACACACAAACCATGTTAAAGAACTGCAACTCCCAGCATGCACCTCACACTGATTGCAAACACATTCAGCTGAAGCTATACATGGACTGATTCAAGGACTATACAAACAGCACACACACAAATCTGGGCGGAGTCTTGTTTATCTGTTTAGTGAACTTTAGGCATTTCCCTTGCCTTGACCTGAAACTTGCTTTGTTTGTTTGTTTACGTTGCTTGCTGCCAGAACTGACTCTGGATTCTCTGTATATATCTGTTTGACCCTGTTGCCTGCCTGACCATTCTTGTAATAAACCTGCATTTGTATCCTCAACTTCGTTGTCAGCGTCCTTCACATAACAAATATAAATCATTCAGTATAATATAATAATAAATAAGTTATAAATGTATTACATTTATATTAACTGATATGAATAATTTATTAATTTTAATATATATTTAACAAAAACAAAAAGAAAACAAATCATATAAATATATACTGTAAAAAGTAATAGTAAATGATATATTTATTTCTAAAATTAATTATAATTTCTCATATAGGAAAATTTAATGGTTCAATGATAATTGTAAAACTAGACAATAAAATGTATGATAGTGTGTGTTTGTGTACCCAAGTGTCCCAAAAAATAGATCTTGTGGGGACATTTTTTTGGTCCCTATGAGGAAAACGGCTCATAATACTCCCATAATGAAGTATTTTGAAAATGTAAAAATGCTGAATGTTTCCTATGAGATTTGTGTTTAGGGCTAGAGTAGGGGGTTAGGACAGATACAGTCTATACAGTATAAAAATCATTACGTCTATTGGAAGTCCCCATTAAGAAAGCTGCACCAGTGTGTGTGTGTGTCAGCACTGGCTATGAGTGGTGTCTACACGCAGAGACTCGTGTAATTGTCAATGAGAGAGATGAGCTCTCCGGAGACGGCAGATCCGTAGTGAGTCCTGAGTAGGCCTGTGTGTTATATGACCTGGTGTGTTACCAGACGTGTCATATTGATTTGGCCCTTCGCAGCCCCTTTAGGCCAATGACCCTGAACATATGGCTCTTCTTATTTGTGAACTTGTGCCCTGCAGCAGAGGCACCAGCGGCAAAACTCTGCTCAAACCCCGGGCTTTGAGATTTTCCACGGATTACGCTCAAATCCCGTTTAGATCACACAAAAGAGGTGTGACGGCTTTCATGACAAATCTGCATATTCTGTCTGAGACTCTAAAGGTGCGTTCTGCCTTTCTGATTACTGCGATATGCAATTTTTCAGGTTATATACTAAGAGAGTGAGAACATATGTCACAGGTAATCACCAGTAGCATTTATATATAGACATCACATGTTTTTCAATGAAAAAAGAGTAATTCACACCAAAGTTTAGTCATTTATATATTAACTCACCCTTGTGTTGTTCAAAGCTGGCATTCTGTTTTCACCTAGAACATAAAAGAAGAACTTTTGAAGAATATACGGTACTGTGCACAAATCCCATATATCATAAATCCAGTCAGTTCAGAGAAACTGACAATTGTGATCTTTATTTTAATAATATAAAGTACTGTGCAAAAGTCTTAGGCCACTTATATTTTCATCAAAAAAGATTTAAAGTCAATTTCTATATTTTTCTGCAGCATGCCTGGTTAAAAAAATCATTTTACATTTGCAAACATTATTTTTGTCATTAATTCCACAGTGAGATTATTGTTTGCACAAGGAGTCTGCCAACAGCAGTGCTCCACATAGAGGTCTGATATAATCTGATCATTGTCCAGTCTGTCTCGAATGACATGAAGAAACAAACAAACTGAGACAAACTAAATCCAGAAGAACTTTGGCTACATCCCCAAGAGGTTTTAAAACAAACCCTATTGTACTTGCAAAGCTACCTGGAAACTATGGGCAAGTACTAAGTGTTTTAAATGCAAAGTGTGGTCATACCAAATGTTGATTGGATTTAGTTAATATAAGTTGATTGATAAATAAAATGTATGCATTATTTATGCATTATTATCCTCATTTTACAGCATTTGTACAATTTTACAAGCTAATAAGTCAACTTAATTCCTTTATGTTGTCCCAACTAGGCATGGGCCGGTATAAGATTCTGACGTTATGATAACCTTGGATAAAAAAATCACGGTTTCACGGTATGACGGTATTGTGATTACTGCTCTAAAATATGCTCTTTTTAAATGTCTGGGTAAAAAACAAAACATTTTTCCCCTTTGAACACAATATATTTTATTTTGAGAAACATTTCAAATATTTTGGGGCAGTAAACATGTCAGGCTAAATAATTCAAGTGAATCCTCGACTTCTGCAGTCTTCATTTGTTTCAAAAACACAGATTTCTTTACAATTTACACCTAAAAAACAAACAAAAAATGTAAATAAAAAAATAATCACCCATACCTTAGGGACGATATAGCAGAAAATGTTGGCGGTATGAAAACCTTGACTTTTCCATATCGTGGTATACCTTGAAAACGGTTATCGTCCCATGCCTAGTCCCAGCACAAATCAATTGTGTGGAGTGCAGCATTTTTTACATTGTATACACTGTAGAAAATGCAGGGTTTCACATGATTCTTTCATGTTGTCCCATCACATATTTTTTTACGCAATTCCAAAATGCACAAAAATAGGTGTATGGACCCTATCATACACCCGGTGCAATAAGGTGCAAGACATGTTTGGCATTACTTGTTGCTATTTTCAGACCAGCGCAGCAGTAATTTTCATGTTTTGCGACACGTTGTTTAAATAGCAAATCCATTTGTGCCACTTTGTGTACTCAGGGGTGTGACTATAAAGTAGGTGTGTTAAGGTGCATTGTTGGCACGTTGCTATTTTGAGGAACGGAAATAGACTTCACCATTGACCAACTAAAAGCTGGTCTAAAGTCCAGTGCAGAGTGTGGTAGTTATGTGCCTTTGCAGGTCCAAACGCCTACTCATTGCTTAATATACACACACACACACACAGCAATGCCGCAATAAACAAATATCTTTACATGTGAAAAAAACAAATGTAAGGATTAAAATGTTACAAAAATGATTATTTATACAGAAATATAAAAACCATTGTACTTGTTTTAATAAAAACAAATTTAGATTTGTCCATCTGTTTTGGAGACGTCTGCATCACCATATGAGACATAAGAATAGGACGTGTGTTTGGATATAACTCAGTTCTTTGACCAGACTTCGTTATTATTGTTCATTTATTTGTTTTCTAGAAATTAGAACTGAATTTAGAAAAAGTTTTGAAACAAATCTTCACGCTTAACAAATGAAATCAAATATGTAGGCCAATGGATGTCTTTAGCGGAGTGTGCACAAGAGGCCGAATGGAGGAGGCTCGTTCTTTATATTTGCTGCAGATGCTCTGTTTAACTGTTTTCTTGCTAGGGAAGTATTCATTTTTTTCACTTATAAAGTCTGCCATGGAAATAGCAAATGTGCCATGACACAAAGCAACTGACTCTTAAAGAGAAAGGGAAATGAGACTCTGACACATACACACATACACACCCATAACTAGGGCCACACGGAATCTGCGCGCGCAGAATTCCACAGATTTCCGCAGATTTTTAGCCCATCATTAATTCTGTTTGATTTACTGGTGTAAATGTGTGTAAATGTATATTTAATCAGTTTTCAAATTAATTTCAGTAATATTACTGACTAATATGAAAATATTCATATGATTTATTTACAATATAGTTTGTAAAGTACTATTTTCTGTGTTTTAATAGATATTTTATATGAGAGACTTGCTTTGTTTACCAAATAAAGTGGATCTAATTGGATTTGCATTGTAAACATTAAATAACAGTTAAAAAGGTATTACTTTTTATTTCATATATTAAGATTTTAGTTATGATACTCCCGAAATTACAAAAACAAAATACTCCGCAGAAATAGCAAAAAATGTCCGCAGATTCCGTCTGGCCCTACCCATAACTAAGGAGAATAAGCACAACCCTGTTAGACCATGCACTAGGGCCCAGAGCGTATTTTTCCATTCTTAAAAAGAGCAAAAGTGCGATAAGACATGCGCTTAATGCTTTTCAGCCATGCGCTTTAGACTTTGCACTTAGATCGTTAAAATACAGTTGAGTCCAAAGCTACTCAAGTAACTTGGTAACACTTTAATTTAAGGTAATTTAAGGCTATTGTAATTACAATAAATTATGCATAATTACATGTAACTAACCCTAACACCAACCTACATTCTAACCCAAGCCATATACTGTATAAGTATATATAATTAGTGTTACTCATAGTTCAATGAATAGTTACACTGTAACTATATGTCACTTTAAAATAAAGTTCAACCAATAGTTTTAACACGTTGCATACAGCACACAATCCACAATGTAAACCTGTAAACAGTTTGTGGTTTCCATTATGCAACTTTATGAAACTTCATGTTCTAATCCGAAACAAAACTGGAACAATCAGTCCTGAGTACACAACCTTTTACTTTTATTCTTTCTTTTTAGCATAATTTTAACTAACGTCAGCTTTCTAATACTTGCATTAACTTTCTAATTGCATCAGCAAAGCCATGTCAAGAGATTAATTTGGCTGCCAATTTTAATGTAGTTGTTAAAGTTGCATCATTATCCCCCTTAAAAATAGATTAGCAAGTGTGGAGCTGTAAAATACAATAGAGGTACAGAAAAAAAGTTGGTGTAAGCAAGAATTTATGGGCTCCCAAAAATAGAGAGAGCACAGTATTAGCAAAAAGTAAAGTTCCAATTGTGTGGCCTGTTTTTTTGAGCAGATCAGCAGGAAAAAGCAGTCAGTGCTTCAGCGTCTCAATCTACATCACTTGTGCTCAGCCTGTGAAGTCACTCTATTAAATGGGTTGGTTACTATTATTCAGCAAGGACACATTGATAAAAACTTAAATAAATCAAAACAAAACAAAATAAATGATTGTCTAAAAACACTGTCTAAAAATGCTGAGTTGCTACAACCCAATTTTGGTAAAATATTAACAAATTCAACTGATATATACTTTATTTCAAACAATCCAGCATTTTAGAGTGCATCTATGAATAAAAATATATTAAGCAACACAAATATTTGCAAAAGCATATTAGAATGATTTCTGAAGGATCGTGTTACACTGACAGAAGTTGCTGCTGAAACAATCACATGAATAAATCACATTTTAAAACGGATTAAAATATATTGTTGTATTTTTTATCTGTCAAATTTGTCAAAAGATTAATCACAATTAATTATATCCAAAATAAAAGTTTTTATTTACATAATATGTGTGTGTTATTTGCATGTATATTTGTACACATGCATGTGTATATCTAAGTATATATTTGTATATTCATCACTCATTTTACTTCAGCTTTGTCCCTTTATTAATCAGCGGTCGCCATAGCGGAATGAACTGCCAATATTTCCATATATTTATATATAAAATATTTATCTAATACAAAATATATATACAAATGAATATATATGCACACATTTTTGCACTTTGTGATTCTTTGTAATAATTTATTAATACATTCATTCATTAATTTTCCTCTGATTTAGTCCCTTATTAATTAGGGGTCGTCACAGTGGAATAAATCACCAACTATTCCAGCATATGCTTTACGCAGCGGATGTCCTTCCAGCCGCAACCCAGTACTGGGAAACATCCATACACACTCACACACATACTCATACGCTACAGCTAATTTAGTTGATTCGGTCCACTTATACTGCATGTTTTTGGACTTTGGGGGAAAGTCCATGTTTTTGGACTTTGGGGGACTGTTGTGGCCGACGTGTGTTCAGGGCCGGCGCGTCCATAGAGGCGACCTAGGTGGCCGACAAGGGCGGCAGAATAGTGAGCAAACCCCCCCCGGTCCTCACTTTAATCCGCGACACCTACCCCCTCCCTCCCGGTCCTCACGTTCATCCGCAAACCGGTCACTTTCTTTTTCACTTTCGGGTTGAGGGCGGCGTGATCACCGTTCGCCTAGAGCACCAGTTCAGCTTGCTCCGGCACTGCGTGTGTTTAATGAGAAAAGGAATATGGATAAAGGATAACATTGATAATATGGATCCATGTAAATGTACTCAGTGAAAGTGCCAGATGATGTCGTTCCTCTCTAAGTTGATTCCAAGCCTTCACCTCAAATGTTTCATTAAGTTTGACATGTTTCCCCCCTACACGCAACTTTTGTAAAGCGTCTGCTTCGCGTTGCTGTATCAGAATCCTTGCTTGAGAAATACAGCCATACTTTAAGAACCGTAGTCCTACGTGGTGATGATTTGAAGGGAGTGCGCTCTCACTCTCTCTCTCTCTGTCTGTGTGTGTGTGTGTGTGTGTGTGCGTGCGTGTGTGTTGTCACCCAATAATGTCAATAGACTGGAGTCTTAGCAACTGGCTAAACGTTAAGGAGGACTAATCAAAATTGTTTCTACTTTATAATTAATGTTCTCAACTCGCAAAACAACTTTACAATGAATACAATTGTTTGTATTCAAATACTTTATTATTATTATGAATCAAGAATAACTGTTGGACTAAAAACAATATTTACCCCAATCATTTAAACAGTAGTATAAAAGTTTTGTTTAAATCAATCTATGCTGCCATGAAGAGACAATAAACTGAAAAAAATCTGATTTTATATTTTGAGTAAATCAGATTTGCTTGGTCTCGTGAAATAAAAATAGTTCCTCAGTTTAAAACCGTTATGTATTTAAATGTGATTCAACCCTCCCCGAGAGGCCAGTTAGCAAATTTGGCCAGGGTAAACCTCTACTTCTTTCGAAGGACATCCTGGGATTTTTAACGACCTCGGTTTACATCTCATCCAAAAGACAGCGCTCACCGAGTCCCCATCAATATACTGGGGCGTTAGGACCCACACAGACTGCAGGTTGAGCGCCTCCTGCTGGTCTCACTAACAACACTTCTGGCAGTGACCTAGGTTTCCCATGTGGTCGACCATCCAGCTACTGACCAGACGCAGCCCTGCTTACCTACAGTGGGCAAGCATGTGAGAGGTAGCTGCCGGTCAATACAGTCAATAGAAAGCATTACATTACATTTTATCTTTGAAAAACATATCAAACTTCAGTTTAATATCCAAAACTTTTCAACTGACAATGAGAGTTAAAGAGATAAAACATTTTAATGGAGCTCTAATGATTTACAGATCAGTAGGAAACGGCAGTCAGTGCTTCGGCAGGTGTAGCGTCTCAATCCACATCTCTTCTACTTAGCAGGCCGCTCATTTAAACTCAATTTTAATTGAGGCGACTAATTAGGTCCCGTTGCCAAAGTCTCAGAACATCAGAGCCCAGACCAGCGCAGTTCACATGCTGACAAACAGCCTGAAAAGGGCAGCTTTTTGGAGCCTCTCTATTAAAAGGGTGGACATGTGCAAAAACTGCAACACAATTAGCATCAAGCAGATAAGTCCTTCTCTAATCCTGTTTACGGTCGGCATCAGGCAGATGTGCCAAGATTGATTCGGACAGGGCTCCGGCTTACTGTAATGTAGCAGGGGAGAGCAGAAAGCCCCCCTTTTTTTCCTCGGCCTCGTCCCATTCGCTCCCTCGGAGGAATCTTCCGGTACACAAGCGTTAACACGGGCCACTTTGTCATTTTCCCCTGCTCTCGGAAAGCTCTGCCGGGAGAGATTATCTCCTATTCCCACTAATTCAATTGACTCGGGGTTTTTGTCGAGCGACCACAATGAAACGAAGCTCCGGAGTTAAATAAATGGAGTGGTGGAGGTGTAAGAGAGGTTGGAGCAGAAGCCGGAGCAGGAACAGATGGCGACGGGTGTCCTGCGCAGTAATGTGAGAGGGTAGTTAATGTTCTGAAACGCAGAGGTGCTCCTAATGAAGAAAGGCTTTCACACGAGGAGAGAGAGAGAGACTCACAATATACACAACTCTGCCCATTTTGAGGCCCAGCGACAGATTTGAGTACGGTTTAATTGGAGTTTGCCTGTGGGTAATCATTTATAGCAGGGGGTCAGGAGAGAAACAGGATGCTCACTGAATATAGTAACGCTGAGTATCAGGTGCTGTTAAAAAGTTAGGATCTACAACCATTTAAAAAAAGTTAGTTTGTTTTGTTTTTTTATGGAAGATTTACAAGGATAGCTGAGTCAACTCAAAAAAATATGCAATAATTTCTTTCTTGTTTGATTGATTGAAAAAAAAAAAAGACATATTTTGGTCCAAACAATGATGTTGTATTAGATCTCATTGATGTTTATTGTTTGGCAAAAGCACTTTAAAACTTTGTCAAAAAATGTTTTTTAAATCAATTTAGATATATTATTCTTCTTTATCCCAGTTATTTATTTATTTTTAACATCTCACTCGATTAATTTTAACTATTTAATTATTTTTAAAACTGTACTCACAACGATCAAACTTGTATATTGTTATATAAAATACATTTTAAACATGCTTGGTTGCTCCAAGCCCAAATTTGGTTAAATATGGACAAACTCTACTGTTGGGTTAAAAATGCATATATATGCACTAATGACCCAGAATTGAGCGACCCAGACTGTTTATACAAAAAAAAATATTACTTGACATAAATGTTTCCAAATCAGGATATGAGAATAAGTTCTGTTTTATACTTTGGACTACATTAATGGCTGCTGAAAATTAAGTATAGGATCAAAGGAATAAGTTACATAGAAAAGTATGTTTAATTAACACTTATTTTAAATTTTAATAAAATTTCACAATATTACTGTTTTACCAGATTTTATCAAAGAAATGCAGGTTTAGTGAGCATGAATAATGTTCAAAAATAATATATATAAAAATACGGTAGCACTTTACATTACCTACACGCTATGAATCATCTATTAAGCATTATCAAATAGTGAATTCATTATTTGTTAATCATTAACTCTGCATTAATAAACGTTAGTAAGCAGACTATACCTGCAGCTACAAATGCTCTATTCTTGACTTATAAGTACATTTATAATGTGCTTATTAATTGTGTTTTCATACTTTGTTAAGGATCAATTTTTCATTACTAAATTAAGTATCACATTATTTAAACCATTTGTATTGAAGAATAGTTGGTGGTTTTTTTAATGATCGTTCAGTATGAGTTAGTAAATGATTAATAAACTATTCAAATCAACATTTGAATGCGTGTAGTTATTATAAAGTGCTACCAAAAATACTCCTAATATTAAAAATATGAAATATGAAATGAAACAAAAATAAAATACGCTTGAAAAAAAAAGCATATATCACAATTAAGCTGCAAATAATTTCATATTATATATCATATTTGAGGCACCACGGTGACTCAGTAGTTAGCACTGTAGCCTTACAGCAAGAAGGTTGCTGGTTTGAGTTCCAGTTGGCATTTCTGTGTGGAGTTTGCATGTTTTCCCCGTGTTCGTGTGGGTTTCCTCTGGGTGCTCTGGTTTCCCCCACAGTCAGACATATGCGCTGTAGGTGAACTGAATAAACTAAATTGGCCGTAGTGTATGTGTGTGAATGAGAGTGTATGGTGTTTCCCAGTACTGGGTTGCAGCTGGAAGGGCATCCTCTGCATAAAACATACAGTGGATAAGTTGGCACTTCATTCCGCTGTGGCGATCCCTCATGAGTAAAGGGACTAAGCCAAATTAATATTATATATGAATTAAATATATATGAATCTTATAGTGTTTAAATTTAGCAAGACGATTTATTATCGTTTTATATGTTATGTGTAAAATGGGGTGGGGTGGGGCGGCACATATTATAAATCATAAATACAGCATATAATATGACTTTTAAAGATCTCTTGTGTGTTTGTTTTAGCTGACCGTGATCTGAAGAAGCAGGAGGAGTATGTGGAGCTTAAGGATGTGTTTGCAGTGAAGGTAAAGCGGCGGCGGTCTGCGGGACAGCAGTCTGGCGGGACCCTTCTGGGCCTCACACTCTTCCAATGCAAGAAGAAAGGCCTCAAACTGAAGGATCATGCCATCCATCTCAACAACCTGAGCGTGGACCACTGTGAGATCTGGTTCAAAACCCTCAAAGAGCTCCTCAACGGTATGTTCACACATCACAGCAGATGCAGCAGACACTGAAAAACAGGCCACAAAACATTTGAGCATTATTTTATCAGCTTGGAGCTTCAGTGAATTTTATGATACACATTTATGACGTGCAAACATTAACCTGGTCAACATTTCGCTCACTTTATATTTTATTGTGTTTGCTGACATTTATTGAATAAAGATTGCCCAAGCCAGTAATGAATCGGACACAATTACTCTGTTCCTGAAACTAGTGAGTGTAGCACTTTAAGTGCGCTCTTAATGCAAGGTTACCTCATGATGTTAGGCAACATTATACTATCATTCCAAGCATATATTGTATTATTCTTCTAAGTATTTTTTCCCCTGAGCTACGTGGCAGCATGTAATCCTGGTTAGAGAAAAAACTAAATATCCAAAATGACAGAGGAAGTAAGAGAATTCATATAACAACAACTGGGTTATGTGTTGTGGATGAAATATAGGCAAAATTATATTTATTTCCTACAAAAGGGACTGACAGAGTTGTATTTAGAGTTTAATGTGTATTAAAAACATAGGCAGGAATTAATATCAGCCTCTGTGGGTTTTTTATATTTCTGGCATCCTTTCACTCAAGAGAAATCCCTGTAAGAGCTGACTGATATGACACAATGCATAAACATGCACTAAACACTCATTCAACATTGTATCCTACAAACTCATTACAAACATACACTGAAAATTTCACAATGTCAAACTTAAACCTTATGCCTCTTTGGGTGGCACTGAATCAATTTTTAATTTGTTTTTCCCAAATTTTGAATTCTGACAAAATGTAAACAGATACGATTCTGTTGCATTGACGTACCTGAGAGCAAATGCCTGTCCCGTTTTCAAAATAAGAGTCACAGATACATTTGAAATATGTGCTGTGTTCATTTCTCTCGATCTGATCTGAGCACAGTGATATGGATATAATTAAAATTACAGTACACCGTTGTTGAAGTTTGATGATAGTATATTTGATTTTAGTATATCAATGTATACTTTAATTGTACATCTATCTGGTTATGCAAGGCTATAATTGCTTAAAATACGATAAAAAGAATTTCACATTGTTACAAAAAAAGTAAAAAAAGTGTATTAATTAGTACAGCTGTTTATAACATTGAAAATAATATGTTTTGCATATTATTTGACTTATTAACTCTTTTACTTTTTATTCAGTTTGTAGTCTCATTTTATTTGTAACATTGTAAGCTATGAATTTGTCAGACTTTTTACTACAAAGATGCCTTTTTCGCACATAAGTAACATAGTAAACAATGTAAACAATAGGTCTCTGGATGAAACGGTGACATAAACAAATGAATAACCATTCATAATTCAACACTATTGTGTCAGTTGACTAAATGTGTTTGATGGGATGTTGTTCTGAGGACTCTTAACTTTCCAAAAAAAAAAAAAAAAGTGATGTACAGCAGTGTATCTCAACCTCGTTCCTGGAGGACCACAAGCTCTGCACAATTTCCGTGGCTGTGTCTGAAACCGCATACTTCCATACTATACCGTACGCTAAAAACAGTATGCAAGCCGAGTAGTATATCCGAATTCATAGAATTCGAAGATCAGTGTGCGAGAAGTACCCGGATGACGTACTACTTCCGACGAGATTCTGAAGTGCGCATCCCATGCACGCTGCGCTATACCATGATGCCCCACGAGAGAATTCATGAATTGGAGTAAAGCGACGCAACTGACAGAGGTCACGTGACCATGACAAAATGGCGGATGTAGTACGTCCGAATTCCATTCATACTTCTCAAATTCATACTGTATAGACCGTACTTTTCTAACGACCGAGCAGTACATTTAAATTCAAATGCAGTACCTACAGTACTGAGTAGTAGGCGGTTTCGGACGCAGCCCGTCTCCTTCACCAAACACACCTGATTTCGATATCAGCTCATTAGCAGTGACTGAAAGACCTGAAATGGGTGTGACAAACCAATGAGGAGGTCTTCCAGGAACGTGGTTGAGAAACACTGATGTACAGCAATGATTGCGTCTGTGTCTTGCTATTACGATGATATGTTCTTCATATCTAATAAGCGTTTTCTGTACAACTTGCACAAATTTAGCAAATACATTCTTCTCATTGAAAAACTACTGGCTGCATTGGCTGCTTGAGGGTTGCAGCTTTAGACTGATGTATAGTTTGTCAATATTACTTGTGTTCTTTTTGACGTAATCTATTTGTAAACACTTAAATGTGCAAAACAGCACAGTAGTGTGTCCGTGTCCTGACCCTATAAATATAATTTATATATTGACCCCAAACTTTTACATGCATGATAACATAATGTTTATTATCTTAGTAATTTGTGAACACCACACATGTTCAATGTAATGGTCAGGTTAGTCTTTTGCATGAGGAATGAACTGGGCTATTTGAATAACTCATTTGAAGAGTGTTTCAATTGAATAAGAATGCTTCCTAATGAGACAGCAAGTCAGCTCACTTGATTTTGGAACCGAGTCCTTGTATCACAATTAAATGATTTCTCAAGCATTCATCAGACCTACAAGTATGATGTGAAACGATGCTCTTGGTGTGTCAGCAACACAGAGAAGTCATGAATAAACTCCACGCACCGGATTATAAGAAAGGCTTGTTGCGGGAGCCGAGGGGCACCATCTCCTTTGTGTGATGACCTTATCATTGTGTGTTGCGCTTGATGGGAGGGGGGGTCAGAGGGGGTCTTGAAAGAGGTGGTTTTGGCCGCAAGGACCTGCTGGATCAGACTGGAGGAACAGGTTGGTTCTACGGCCTCCCTGGAGTTTGTAATTATCTGTGCTCCTCTCGCTAGTGTTCACTGCCAAGACGGGCTAGCGGCCTGCCTAGTGCTTCGCTGTGCTGCACGGGAGACAGGTGTCCTTCCAAATGCGTCAGAACGCTTCGTTCTCTAGTCCGCAAAAAACCTGGGGGAGCAATGCAAGAGGAGATTCAGTAAAAGCCCAGTCTTTGGCTGTTTCAGTTAGGGTTTAAGGGGTCATGAACTGCCTCTTTTCTATTTTGTGAAGTTCTCTGAGGTCTACTCATAATCGTTTTTTACATCTGGGTTTATACGGTTATTGGGAATCCTTGAAAATGCTTGAATTTAAGTGTAGTGTTTTCAAGGTCTGAAAAGTAATTAGATTTTGGATAAAGTAATTGTGTCGCATTTATGGTAATTTATCTTACTAAATAGGTATTGTAAAAATAATTAAGTATTTACATTTAGTAAAATACTATATATTTTTAGCTTTTGCATAAAATAAAAACTCACATGATAATATAATGAAATAAAAAAAATTATAATTAAAATAAAATGAAAGAAATGCACATGTAACATGATTTGGCTGTCTTTTTTAATTATGCCCTTTGATTAAGCAGTAGGAGAAGACAAAATGCATGGAGATTACCACTTCATGAATGAACAATGCATGAAATTAAAATAAATTATAATCAAATCAAAGATGAAAGATGACAGATTTAAGATGTGAGTAAATGACAGTAATTCAATGCTGTGCTTGGGGAAACATGATAGGAGCATACTACACTTTTTCACAGAATACTAAATTGATAAACAAATGATATCTGATATAATGTCATGTAGTTTGTGTTATTTGTTTGTAAACTGGTAATTTGATGCAGTTTGGAATTTATTAAAGTGGTTAAATGACATTAAAAAGTACATTATTCTGTTTTTACATTTGCAATGTAGCGTTGTCGCGATCATCAGCTTTGATATTTAGTCAAGGTAGAGGAGTCTTCAATTTTAGAATGATTTTGTTTTAGTTTTTGAAACTTTACAGGACTTACATTTGCATGACAAGTTTGTAACACTCTTAAGACAACGAAAAACATGAAATCACATCATATGACCCATTTAAGATTAAAGTTAATCCACTCTTTTCTAATGTTGGGATCAGAAGGAAGGCAATGCCATGTTTTTACTCAACCTTTATTGTTATACCATTATTTACATATTTATCTATTTATGGGCAGAGCTAAACAGGCAGTGTTGGAGTTCCTAATGGAGCTCCCTCTGCTATGAAGAGGTCCCATTATGCATTTTATATTTTCAACTTCCTATAAAGCACAACCTTTTTCTTTTAAGAATGAAAAAGCACAAAAGGGCATCCTGTAAAAAAGGCAAAATGCAAAGGGCAAAACATGACACCAAAAGGAGTGCATTAAAAAAGTGATGCCAGTGGGTCCTGACCAAGCATCAAAATGTGATGCACAGTAGGAGTGAGAATGTGTTGCATAAGCAGCTCAACAGAACACAATGGTGTTGCTATTCAGTGTTGTTTCAAAATTCATATCATTTTTGCAAAAATTCTCAGTTATGAAATAAAGTCAAAACAGAATCAACACTGATTAAACTGAAGCCCCTTTACTGCAGAATTTATTTCAGATGCAATCTCTTATTTGATGAATATTGTATTGTTCACCAGCTGTCTTTAAGTTATCTGTATTTATAAAGTGCTATATGTATCCCTGGACCACAAAACCTAAAGTCTTACTGTATGTTGCAGGGATATATTTTTTAGATATCAAAACGATCCATAAATAAAATAAATATGTAAATACAAATAAAATAGTCAAAATTATATTTTTTTATTTAATAAAGATCATTAAAATATTAAAGATAATTTTCCATGAAGGCATTTTGTAAAATTCCTTCCATAATATACACTGTAAAAAAATGGCTGTGATTTTAACAGTAAAAAGAAAATCTAAAAATGCTACAGTAAAATCTGGTTAATAGTAACAGTAACTTACTGTTTTGAAGAAGCGTAGCAATGGATGTGAAGTTGCAAGTGCAGCTTTTATCAATAGAAGAGAGTCAGCAGGCAGGCGTCAAACAGGAGCAAAACAGTATCATAAGGGTTAATCCACTAAAGCAATCAAATAATCAATCAAAGGTCAGTGCAGGTGGCAAACAACATTAAAACAAGAAACAGTCCAAGACTCGAAACACAAAAACATTGCAAATGACAGAAATGAACAATATTCTGCAATAAAGGTGTGTCGGTGTGGTGTTGTAATCCGTTTCAATGATCAGCAGCTGTGTACGTCAGTGTTTAGATTAGTAAACTGTTTCAGCTGTGAGATGCAAAGCATGATGGTAGGTGTAGTCCAGATGAATGGCTGGGAGAATGTTCATTTTGCTGAAGTGAGTCTGGTGTACTCCAGCTAATGACAGTAACACTCACTAAATAACTGTAAACTGACTTGCCTTTTTATCTTTTTTTGGCTCATAATTTTCGGGGGCCATTTGGTGCATGTCTTATATCAACTCAATTATAGATTCGTGTTGTTGCATATTTCTGCTTTGTGATTGGCTCTTAGAAGCAAAAAAAAAAGTCCAGAGCATTGTTCTCGATGTAAATGTTATTGGCCCAGCCCTACATCTAATGTTAATACTTAAAAATGTTGGTTTATTATCATTGTTTAAATAAATGAAATTTGTTTCTATAAATTCAGAACAATGAATTCAGAATGAGTTTTTGTTTTTACAGTGTATCAGAACTTCAGTTTTGATATGCATTGCTAAAAACTTAATTTAGACAAATAAAAAAAAAAATGTTTATTTATTTAATTTATTTAGATTTTTTTTTGTCCAAACAAACAACAAGAATCCAGCGACAAGCATTTTTGTCTTTCCATACCAGACGGAACACAGAACATTTTTAATATCCCAAATATTCAGACGCACAATATTGCACTGAAAGATTTAGGTTTAAGTTCAAATGGAGCAGAATTTGGTATATCACTTATTAATTTTAAGTATATAGTATATAAATAATATATATTTTTTTATTTATACATAAATATACAGGATCTGGTACATTTCTATACACTGTAAAAAGTGGTTAGATATACATTCATTCCTTTTATTTTTGCCTTAGTCCCTTTATTAATCTGGGGACACCACAGTGGAATGAACCGCCAACCTATCCAGTATATGTTTTACGCAGTGGATAACCTTCCAGCTGCAACCAATCACTGGGAAACATCAATAAACCCTCATTCACACACATACACACATACATACACTACGGACAATTTAGCTTACCTATAGTGCATGTCTTTGGACTTGTGGGAGAAACCGGAGCACCCACACAAAAACAGGGAGAGCATGCAAACTTCACACAGAAATGCCAACTGATCTAGCCAAAGCTCTAACCAGCGACCTTCTTGCTGTAAGGTGATCATGCTACCCACTGCTTCACCGTGGCGCCTGTGGTTGGATATTTTACTTTAAAAAAAAAAAAAAAGTAAACCCGTTGCCTAAACTATTAAGTCAATGGTTTATTCGCTTTTTCAGTCAATTAATAACTTCACAATAAGTTGGTTTATTATTATTATTTTTTAATTAAAGTCAAATAATCACTTTTTAATAATATATAACTTTTACTTTTAAAAATGTATTTGATTGGGCACCAACATGGTATGTCCTGCTTTTGACCCCAATAGAACAAACAATTCATAAAACCTAATTAATATATTTCAAACCTCATTAACATTATAAAAAGTTCATGCTAAGAGACTGATGTTGTTGAGTCAATGTTCTAACGTCCATGTTTAAACTCTATGATAGTTGTTTTATTTTCAAGATATTTGGTGAACTATCTGCTGACACTTTTACCATGACTATAAATGTCAAGTAAAAGGGCATTCAAATTCATACTGCTAACATTTACACTGAATAATGCCTAATCAATCAATACATAAGGTGATCACTGCCATAGTTTATGCAGTTGTTAACCTGTGACGTCGCAGAAATAGAAACCATTTCCAACATAGAAGCTCCTTTTAACATGGGAAAAGAGACCTCGGTGTCACATTATGTGTAGGTACTGTTGGTCACAGTATTAGAATCGGGATTATTTTTTTTAATTTTTTTTTTAACTTTATTTTTATGCATTAAAACATTTTACAGAACAAAACATTCAATGACAGCAGCGATTATTTAAAAAATAATGTAAAAACAAGTAACACTAGACGTAAATAAAAACAGAAAGAAAAAGGGAAAAAAAAACACCAGTTTTAATTTCAAAGGAGCTAGCAATACTATGTCCTGTTCAGATACATAATAACAGGTGACCATCTTTTTTTAAAGATATCCAATTTAAATTGAAGTTGGGCAGTCATATATTCCATTCTATATATGGATTCAAGTTTTTCTATCCACTGTGTTATTGTTGGAGGGTGTGGCTTCATCCAATTTATTGTTATAGTCTTTCTTGCACTTAGTAAAAGTATATGTAGTATATATCTATGGTTTTTATCGCATACATCCTGGGGTATCCCTTCAAGCAAAAAAAAACAAGGAAGTAAAAGGTAGATTTAACTGTATAATTTTCATTATCTCAATCTTTACCCTTTGCCAAAATGCAAGTATCTTTGGACATTCCCAAAATATATGTGTGTGATTACCTACATTCCCGCAACCCCTCCAGCATTCCTCTGACTTTGGACTATTAACATATTTTGACACCATCAATGGTGTTCTAAAATATCTCATTTTTGTTTTCCAGTCAAACTCTTTCCAGTTATGGCTATTAATCTACTTGTGAGATTCTGAGCATATGTTTTCTCATATCTCATCCTCAATTTCTTCCTTCATTTCAGATTCCCATTTTGCCTTAATATAAAGGGTGTTATCTGTTAAATCCAGAATTAGTCTATTATATATGTGTGATATGTGTCTTTTATGTAGTCCTTTTTGTTTTTTTATATCAATAAAATACTGTTCCACATTAGTTGGGACTTTTTTTAATATTTCCTTTTCTTTATGATTTATGATATAACTTCTTAGTTGTAGGTATCGAAAGAAATCGTTTGATGACAGCATAAATTTGTCTTTAAGATCAGAAAATGAGTGCATAGTGTTTTCATTAAATAACTGATCAATTATTGAATCGGGATTTTTTAAATAGTTGTTTATCTGCTGGGCACCACGGTGGCATAGTGAGTAGCACGTTTGCCTCACAGCAAGAAGGTCGCTGGTTTGAGCCTCGGCTGGGTCAGTTGGCATTTCTGTGTGGAGTTTGCATGTTCTCCCCGTGGTTGCGTGGGTTACCTCCGGGTGCTCCGGTTTCCCCCACAGGTCCAAAGACATGGTATAGGTCAGGGGTCAAACTTGTTCCTGGAGGTCCGGTGTCCTGCAGATTTTAGCTCCAACACTAATCAAACGCACCTGAACAAGCTAATCAAGCTCTCACTAGGTCTACTTGAAACATCCAGGCAGGTGTGTTGAGGCAAGTTGGAGCTAAACCCTGCAGGACACCGGACCTCCAGGACCGAGATTGGTGATCCCTGGTATAGGTGAATTGGGTAAGCTAAATTGTCCGTAGTGTATGAGTGTGAGTGAGTGTGTATGGATGTTTCCCACATATGGATTGCAGCTGGAAGGGCATCCGCTGCGTAAAACAAATGCTGGATAAGTTGGCGGCTCATTCCGCTGTGGTGACCCCAGATTAATAAAAGGGACTAAGCCGAAAAGAAAATGAATGAATGAATGTTTATCTGCCAAATACTGTACTATCCTATCAAACCCTACACTGAAAAGAAAGCCTCATTGGATCGTCTTAAATAAATTACTTCAACTTCCTCCACCTAAATTAATAAGGTTGTTCTAAATTATTTACTACTGAAAACTGTAATAAATTAAGCGTAAACTAAGTAATTCATGTACTTGTAACATGCTGAAGTAATGTGTTTAAGTTTTCACTTTTTACAGTGTACATAAATTTAACGCTTATTTAGTTAGCTTTTTGACACTTTCAGATTAATCTCAGTTTCCAAAAACATACTCTTATGGCTGGTTTTGTTGTCCAGGGTCAAAGTAAATTCAAGTCGCACTTAATTTCTGTATAGGACTCTCACAAGGACCAAAATATAATTTCTTCTTTCAGAAGCTTTAGTATAAACGTCCTTCGTCAGCTAAACGAGCATTGAGCATTCAGACGCTGTCTTTGTGAAAATGAGCATGTGTAATCTCTGTTAATCCCAGTCTGCAGAGAATGCAGCGCTGCACATTATCACCGTTTTAATCTAGCATCACAATTAGGCTGAAATTTCAATTCCAGCAATCCTTCTTTGTCTGCTGTGTGCCCAGCAATAAGTACTCAAGCCGGCACAAGTAGTATGCTATACTTTAAACTGGATGGGATACGAGATACGAGTTCAGGACTAGATAATGGTGTGGGGGGAAAATCTCTGGAAAGTGTTTTTGTCCGATGAGGGCTTCGTCATAATGCTGTATTAACGTCAACTAATCCCTGGAATTTCAGTTACAGCACTGAATAAGAGGTGATGTAACCGCAGCGCTCAGGAGGCGCATTACTCACTGGGAATTAGGCAGGGATTGTCCAGGACTCACAAATTTACACTATCAAACCCTTCCCCCACTTTGGTCAATCCTCACTAAGACTCCGGCCATGTAACTTCTTTATGCGAGGAAGTGTAGCCCTTTAAAGATTGAAATGCTGGCTTTTTGCGGATAATTGTGAGTGAGGGCTGCATGTACTTTGGGCAGAGCATGAATTAATTAACATAATTAAAAAACATGCCTTGATGGAGCCTGGAGGAGAGAGGACATGCTTATTTAGTGCTGCGAGGAGGAAAAATTAATATACAAAGATGAGTTTTGTTAACAATGGAGGTGCAGCAAGACATTCCAGAACCATTAATATACGCTGTTTCACAAGTACTGTACAGCCTGTAGATTTAAACATCATCTATAGATGACTTACAGACTCTCTGTGTAAAGTGTACAACAATTCTTCTATCTTTGTGACCTTGCTGGTAAATGATTTTCATCTCATAGTAGCTAATATTGTGAGCAATTTAGATGCTCTGCTGTCTCGATAAGAAGGCACACTTTGTAATGAAGGACTGAAGGACGTTTACTTAAGTAAAAATAGGTAAAAAATGATTATTGCATAAGATATAAAAGGATAGGGGGCGACATGGTGGCTCAGTGGTTAGCACTGTCGACCCACAGCAAGAAGATCGCTGGTTTGAGTTTGCATGTTCTCTCCGTGTTCGTGTGGGGTTCCTCCAGGTGCTCCAGTTTCAATCCACCTATTCACCTTATTCTCTGCGTACGAGTGGGTGCAGCCATTTTAATCTTTTTGGCTCGAGACTTCCGGTCTCAATCACTTCCGTTCATTTTTAGACGTTTAAAACAGCTCGTTTTGCTGCTTAATGTTGCAAACTGATATTTTCTCATTTTATTTTTTCTATTTTGTCTGTATAGTCATGCAAACATTAGTTTTTAGAGCAAATAGTTTGACCATTTTCTGCCGTTTATTATTCCTAGTCATTTCTTCCATAGGCAACTGAATCAGAACTTAAAACAATCACAAAAACGAGCGCACTTCAGTATTGTAGAATAAGGTCAATACTGCATTGCTGCGTCCCAATTCGCATACTATCCATCATAAATAGTATGTGAAAATAGAATTAGTATGTCCCAAATCGTAGTATGTTGAAAAGAGTATGCCAAGAATTCACGCATGGTTTACTATTTCCTACTATTTAGAAGCGTCCATACTCTAACTGCTGATATTGCCCACAGTACATTGCGCGTTGGACATGAATTCGATTAGAACTACAAAAAGGATAAAAAAATAAGCAAACTACAAACATGATGGACGCACGAGACCAACCGTCAAGTAGAGAGGCCTCGGTAAAGATGTTTGTATGACTGTTAGTTAATATCTAACTCACTGGAGAATATTTAAATCACGTATTCTGTGTTATATTACATCTGCGACAACAATACTACAATACAACAATACAATACAATACAATACAATACAATACTACAACAATTTTTAGAGCAAATAATTTGACCATTTTCTGCCGTTTATTATTCCTAGTCATTTCTTCCATAGGCAACTGAATCAGAAGTTAAAACAATCACAAAAACGAGCGCACTTCAGTCTTGAAGAATAAAGTCAATACTGCATTGCTGCGTCCCAATTCGCATACTATCCATCATAAATAGTATGTGAAAATAGAATTAGTATGTCCCAAATCGTAGTATGTTGAAAAGAGTATGCCAAAAATTCACGCATGGTTTACTATTTCCTACTATTTTAGAAGCGTCCATACTCTAACCGCTGATATTGCCCACGGTACATTGCGTGTTGGATGTGAATTTGATTAGAACTACAAAACCGGATAAAAAAATAAGCAAACTACAAACATGATGGACGCGCGAGACCAACTGTCAAGTAGAGAGGCTTCGGTAAAGATGTTTGTATGACTGTTAGTTAATATCTAACTCACTGGAGAATATTTAAATCGCATTGTCTGTGTTATATTACATCTGCACAACAATACTGAACTTATATAAAGACGTGTTTGGACATTAACGTCTGAATGCAGAATTATCCAAAGACCTGAGGAGATTTCTCCGCATGTAAGACTCGTGAACGGGAGATTATCCTGCTGCTGCTTTTACAATAAGGTAGGAAATTAAATACGGCAGAATGTGTATGAGTGTCAGGGCTCTTAACTAAGCAACACAACAGTCTGTTAACAAGGAAGAAGTATGTTAGAAAGCTTGCATACTCTTCTGTTAAACACTCAAAAGTATATATTTTTCCTTCACAAAAAAGTACATACATTTAGAGCGTAGTATAAATATGCGAATTGGGACGCAGCAATCGTCTTTGGACTGTGGGGGAAACCGGAGCACCCGGAGGAAACCCACAAGAACACAGGGAGAACATGCAAACTCCACACAGAAACGTCAGCTGAACAAGCAAACTAACAACCCTTTTTTTTTTGTAAAATGTGACCAAAAGATCCTTTATAGCATCAATAAGAAAGACAAATTACTGAAATTTAACCTAATTTATCATGTAAACAAATCTTTACAACACTGAAAATGTATTTTTCATTTTAATAATCCTATATAAATTCAATTGAAGAAAGCTGCTTTTAGGGCGCCACGGTGGCGCGTGAGTAGCACGTTCGCCTCACAGCAAGAAGGTCGCTGGTTCGATCCCGGTTGGGGCAGGTCCCGGTTGGGCCAGTTGGCATTTCTGTGTGGAGTTTGCATGTTCTCCCCGTGGTTGCGTGGGTTTCCTCCGGGTGCTCCGGTTTCCCCCACAGTCCAAAGACATGCGGTACAGGTGAATTGGGCAAGCTAAATTGTCCATAGTGTATGTGTGTGAATGAGAATGTATGAATGTGTTTCCCAGAGATGGGTTGTGGCTGGAAGGGCATCCGCTGCGTAAAACAAATGCCGGATAAGTTGGCGGTTCATTCCGCTGTGGCGACCCCGGATTAATAAAGGGACTAAGCCGAAAAGAAAATGAATGAATGAATGAAAGCTGCTTTTACATTGCTTAAATTGAAGATACACTTCTGACAAAACAAACTTATTCATTCTAAAAGTGTTTACATAGTTTTAGGATGTAGCAAAACAGTATTTCGTAATTCCATTTTAAACATTTACTATGCTAACACTGCAAAATTACAAAAATATATAAAAATATCTAAAAATCGAAATTTGAATATACTTTCAAAACAATGTGGCACCCTAAGACTTATTTCCAGAAAATGTGATGTGTAATAAAGTGTCAGTATAACATTAACATTTAATATACAAACAATTAAGACAAACATATCTTAAAGGTGTAGTCAACACAAAACTGCAAACTCATTATTTACTCATCCTCCAGAATGTTTTCTTCCGTTGAACGCAAAAGAAGATATTTCTAAGAATGTTGGAAAGCAGCAGTCATTGACTATATTTGAAGTTCATTTTGTCTAAGCATTCCTTAGAATATCTTGTGTTGCAATAAAGAAAGACATTCATGAAAGTTTAGAACCACTTGAGTGTGAGTAAATGGTGAGAAAATTTACAGTACTGTCCTTACATATTCATTCATTCATTCATTTTCCTTCGGCTTAGTGAATAGTTAGTGAAGACGAATAAGCACTGTGATAACTGTATTGTTTGCTGTTTGTTCATCTAAAAGTAAATTAACTAAAATTTACTATTACAGCCTAATTGTAAAGTGTTCAATCTTTTTATGAGGGCTCTTCATGCCTGTGTTTTTCCAGGTTCTGATAAATGGCAATGTAGACTATTCATGCTTCATGATCACCTGCTAAAGTTTTATCTTTACAAAACAAACTCGTACAGTTGCTAAGAAGGCATGGCAGTTTGTTTTGGTCCTCGTGGAAACCTCCACCCCCTGCATCCCGTGCACATGCTCTCACACGCATACAGACACATGATTTCCATAGACAGATTATCTCTGCTGATTTATTGGCTGTAAAGGCAAGACACCTCACGTGGCTGGAATAAGATAATAATGACCACACTGACTGATTTCATTAAGAGCTGCAAACATTTTATTTTATTTTTTTGCATTACAAGTTTTCTAAAATGTTTAGATATGCAAATAAGGCATTATCTAAACAAATACACACTAATTTGCATACAGTTCCCCAACTGAGACCTGGAAATCTTGATAAAGACAGATCCACAAATCTGGTTTTATTTTGTTGACTAAAAATTTTACAATTTTTTACGAAAGGGGAACTTAAAAATCTCTTTTCAAATATTCAAAATTCACACAAAAATAATTTGACCTAATTTGTTGGAATAAAATATTACATAAAACAAGGCGAATAAATATAGGAACTCCTGTGCAGAAGAAATTTAAAATCAAAACAACAAAGGAGTTTTTAAGCATTAAAACAATGAAAGTGTACAATAATACCACTTGTTTTTTCACAAAAAAGTAACATATATTATCAGGCCTACATTCATAATACCAAATACTGTTTCTTATTTGTTAGCAGGAATTTATGTACAAATGGAGCAGAATCGGGTACCATCACTTTCTTATTATTTTTCGTAATCAAGTACAGGTTAGAATAAGTTTGTTGTTTTATTTTTACATGCATATATCTGGTACATTATTTCACCCCTTATTATTAGACATTTATACTAAAACATTACCGCAGAAATTATTTATATAAATATATTGTAAAAACATTTTTTACATAAAAAAAACATGAGTAAATCCATTAAAAGCCTTAAAAACAGCATTAAAACAGCCTTTAAAAAAGTGGGTTCTTACTTGGAACTGTCAAGTTGACTTTTATAAATTGTGCACATTTACTTAATAATTTTAAGTCAATTGTTTACTTTTTTTAAAGTAAAGTCAACTAATAACTTTAAAATAAGAGGGTTTACATTTTTAAGTCAACTAATCACTTTTTACAACAAATAATAAACAATGATATGGTTTTCTGGGGAGAGTCATAGAAATCGGTTTGGTTATAGAAATTGAATAATCAAACGTAAATTAACAATGCAGTCTTCATCAAATTGTTCAATAAATAAGTGTTTATTAAACCTTTTTATGCTCTATTAAAATGTTTTGAACTCTCTCAAAATGAATACTATACATTGGGCTTTACAAACACATGCAGATAAATAGCTTTCACGCTAATGTGCTTAAATTCTGCAGAGTCTCCTCAAATCTAATGTGTGAATATCTTGCGATGTGAATATTGCGGACACACACATTATGATATAAATGCTCAAACAATATATTGTGCAGCCCTGGTTAATACTGCTAATTCAAGTCAGACTATGTAAAGGGACAGTTCACCTATGAATAAAAGTCTTGTCCTCATTTTACTCGGCGGTTCATTCCACTGTGGTGAACTCTGAGATCGAGACTAAGCCGAAGGAAAAGGAACAAACAAATGAGTATGTCACAAGCTACGCTTCCATCCACCTATTTTTATGCACATTTTGGAGATGCGGATAGAAAAATGGAAACACTTACCGAACAAATTTCATGTTGTTTTGTTATAAGAGATCATGATAAAAATGTGTGTGAATGGACAAATCAGCAGGCTGAGGGCATTGTAAAACATCTGAAATGTTGTTTTAGTCATCCTAAAACGCCTTGACCTTTTCAGTCTTTAGTGTTATTATCTTAATAATTACCTTTAGAACTGTCAAGAGCATCTGTACTCCGCGTCTCATGCCTTCAAATGCTACCATGCGTTCACTGCATGTCGGCATCATCTTCTGAGGCGCAAGTCATTTATTAAATGAAGAAAAGATTCAAGCAGCTTCTCCTACTGTAGTAAATTCGGTTTTTACTGTTGATATTTGCCACCACTTAATCAGGTAGTGACGATTTTGTTCTCTTTGACTACTTGGATGGAAACGCTGAATTATTTACATGTCCTTTATACGATATTCCAGTTTTGCGCATAAAGTTAATTCGGATTTTTGGATGGAAACAGCTAACGTCAATTACAGCATTCTATATGTGGTGAGAAAAGATTCATATTTGGGTGAACTAAACTGTGGAGTCTACAAAATATACACTCAATTTTAATTACTCATTAATATCGAAAATATTGCATTAGTTTTTAGAGTGGAGCCCGTATGTGATCTCATATAAATAATAATAATAATACAATTTACATGAACAAACAATGAACAATACATTTGTTACAGTATTTGCTCATGTTAGTTAATGCAAGTAAAACAACTTTTACTTTCAAAAGTGCATTTGATTGCACACCAAAATGGGATGTCCTGCATTTAACCCAATGTGCAAAAAACAAACAATTCATCATTTATTTTAAGTGATTCCCTTTCTATTACTCTAAATCAACATACTATGAAAAGCCAAATATCTCACAATCTCACATTTTACCCCCCTTGCCTTATGGGTAGGGCCACACGGAATCTGCGCGCGCAGAATTCCGCATATTTCTGCACATTTTTAGCATATCATGATTGTTTTTTTTTTTTAGTTTTTAAATTAATTTCAGTAATATTGCTCACTAATATGAAAATAGTCATTTGATTTATTTACAATTCAGTTTGTAAAGTAAAATTTTCTGTCTTATAGTAGATATTTTATAGTAGACTTGCTTTGTTTACCAAATAAAGTGGATCTACTGTAATTGATTCACATTGTAAACATTTAATAAAAGTTAGAAAGGTATTACTTTTTATTTCTTATATAAAACGTTTTAAATATGATACTCCTAAAATCATTCCGCATAAATCTGCAGATTTTTAACAAAATTCTGCTCAGAAATAGCAAAAAATTTCCACAGATTCCGTCTGGCCCTACTTATGGGATCACTGGCGAATCATTGGGCCCAATGGGGGAAACGTGGCACGGGCATGCTGAATTATAGGGGTGCTCACCTGTTACAGCGGCCTAGTGGATCCCAGCCTGGTGTTTCCCAGGGAGGAGGCACAATGGAGGGTGTGTCCCAGCTGACACTCAACACAAAAGGTGAACGGTCCCCGAAAAACCCCTCAATCCCTAGTGTGAATTTATTCAAGGTGAGCTCTGAATGCCTTACGCAGCATCGTGGTGTTTTTCTGACAAGCCATGTGATGTGCGCTGACACATGAGGTACGGCCGCCCAGCTGACAGATTAAACCCCGCAGTCATAGAGCGGCGGGCCAGGCCACAGACCAAACGTGTGTGTGGAAACGACCCGCAACAATAGTAGCACCTGTACTACAGTCTACTCTGGTCCGACGTAGTTGTGCAGTTGAACTGGAATAGACTCCTTGTGTCCTTAAACCCTCTTTTGAAAGATTAGTCTAGGCAGGTCAATCAGAGCTCGGGAAGCCCTTCGAGCTGGGCTCCGGACACATAATGTGCCCTTGGTGCTCTTGTCAAAGCGCGTGGTCACACTCCTGCGTCAAGCTGGACTTTATTGTTGCGAGGAGAAAAGACAAACAGAGAGAGAAGAGAACTCAAGGGTCAAGCACCGGGTCCATCTCATTCCTCCAAAGGCTTTTGTGACCCATCTGAATTCATATGTGCATTTGGTAGAAAGCGCAAGAGTCGCTATTGTGCGCCGCGCATGAAATTGCTTTGAGTTGTTTAACAAGATAATGGGGAAGCGAAATCTCCCTCGGAACGCGATTTTAAGGCATTTAAAGGAAGCTGGGCCTTTGGCTGAGCGCGGGAGGCATTTACATGAGCCTATGTACAATAGCTCGATAGCCGAGTGGATAATGTTACACATTAACAGGTTTTCCATTAAGTCAACCTGCGTATCCATGGCGACTCTTTCCCCTTGGCTCTTTGGAAATGGATCAGTCTGTGTGTCTTATTGACTGGAGCGCTCGGACTTCTGGGACGTTTTCTGGCCGCCCAAACTGTGTTTATATGCCTGTTAAGAGTTGTTTACTTTGATCCTGTATCAGATAAAAGCTAAAAACCAAGATTATTAAGGAGTTGAATCACAGTTTTAATGTCATTATACAAAGTTAAGGCCCAATCCCAATTCTATTTTTTTAACCCCTACCCCTTCCTCTTCCCTTTCCCCTGGGCCCTTGAAACAGAGTGTGAAAGGGAAGGGCTTTAAAATTTACCCCTAAGAAATGGGACAGCAGTACAACACTCGCACATGTCGTCATATGTCATCGCAAGCCCTTGCTTCATATGAGATCAACGATCGCGACTGCTGTAGTTATTCCAGCTGCGTTATTTTTTGGTATTTATCCTCAGAAAATCACTGAAGGTGTATTTCATGTTATCATAATGATATAACGCGGCTATAAGCTCGTAACTGTATTGTGCACCGTACAGGGTACTCGAGTGTCATCGAGTGACAGATTTGAAAGTATGTTGTGGGGCTTCTATAAAGGAGTTATTATTATGGATTACAGATATCGATATTAGACATTTTTTTAATATTTTTTTTTAAAGCATGACAGTAAAACATGAACGCTGTAATGAATGTATTAAACATGCTTGTTTGTTGTAAAAATTTGTAATAATGACAAAAACAAATTCTCATTTGTGCATACCCTTACTTCGGTGTAAAGCAATGCTGTCATTGTAGATGGTGTATTCTGGGAAATTTTCGTACCACTTGGTTTTGAGTGTGGTCCTGAAAAATCTATCTAGCCCTATGCCTTCAAGCAAAAGAGAATTGGAACAGGGGTAAGGGGAAGGGCTCAGGGGTAGAATTGGGATTGGGCCTAAGTGTGACATATTTATTGTTGTTTGTGATTAAATCAGGCCATTGAGAGAGATTGCTACTGAATTTCAGTTAATACACTGTGTAAAAAATAGACTTTATCTTAAATAGTTTCTTGCAGAATTACATTTCCAAGATGATCTTTGCTGTGAGCAACAGCAAAAACAAAAACAAAACCTTATGTATCAAGCGTATTTTTGTCTTACTTTACACTTAAATTGTTTAAAAAGTATCAAACAACATATAAATATGTGGAGTCTATCTGGAGTTCTACTAATCTTTTTTCCCTTTAGCTATTTTTTAAATAAAACAGTTACAAAAATCAATGTAGGTACATAAAAAACACACTTAAATATAAGAATATATGTGCAAACAGTTCACAATATCTTGTGCAGAGCTATATCTCCAGTTGTTCAGCAGTTCAAGTCTAATTAATACGAATTAATACAATTAAAATAAGAAATGTAATTGTTCTAGTGGAGTTACTGCTCGTGGAGTTACTGCTAGTAACTGCTTATATTTGTCAATGGGACGGTAACTTTAAAGGGACAACTTTGTATCTTATCCACTTGCCTCACCTGGAGCCTCTGTATGTGTATGTGAGGTATGTAAGCCATCTGCCATACTGAAATGGTCAAAGCCAGTTGACCATTACTTAAGTAAAAGTTGATTGTGTTTGCAACAATAGTTTTAGTTATGCATTTATGAATATTCATATCTGCAATAGATTTCACATGATAATTTTTCTAGCAATTGTGAAGCACCTAAAGACTCCCACCCCTGTATGCCACAGTGAGGGCTATCTGGTGCTCCTGTGGGACATCTGAGGGTGGACAGATGCTCCTATGAGCTCTGCTGTAGGTATGACTGCAGTATCACTTTCACCCATTGCTGCTTGTGGATTTTTTCCCTCATATTCCCAATGGATCCTCCCCATCTCTCTGTCTGTCACACCCGCCCCCGGATAGACGTGAACGCAGACATAATGGAGGCTCCAAACACATGGTGCTGTTTTTTCCCCTCTCTGGTTAATATTAAGAAAGGTGTTATTGTCCACACCGAGAACTACAATAGCTCTAATTGAACAATATGCATGTGCGTCCCGTGTTTTAACATGGAATAATTAATAGGACGCCTAATTTTATTCTCCAAGCCTCCACTTGGTACTTCTCATTATATGGCGCCTGTGTGAATTAATTGTTCCAATGAAAGCAAGTGTATTGATTTGAAGCCCAAACCTCCACCGCAGTTCCCCGCCTCGTCTAGCGGTTGGAGCAGCTCCTGCCTGGTGATGCCCCTGCTGGAGGGGACAAATCTGGAGAGGGCTGGGTCTCCCCCACTGCTAATGCGCGCTAATGCCAGTCCCTGACACCATGCCAGATGCTCCGCTCTTGGCAGAGGATCTAAGGAAATGTCGAAGCACTCGTCCCCCGTATGGAGATCTCACGGCCGGTAGGAAAGCGGGCGTAGGACAGTGACGCTCTTTTTCTCTCGCCCGTTCCATCTCCTGTATGGCCCCCAGATCTCGTACTTCCCCTCGGGCCTGCCGGATCCAGCTTCTCTCCCATCCTGACCTTTCCCACTGCAAGGCCCCAATCTGGGCTTATCTGTTGGAGGGCTCACTCCCCTCGCCAGCCAGCCAGCCAGCCAGCCAGGGATTTCAGGGTAAAAATAAGACATCTGTTCTTGAGGATTAGCAAATATTCCGTGCACCCCAGAAAGCCCGTTTGGGTATTGTGGGCTCAGTGAGTGCAACGGTCTGTGAGTTACTTAAGTGCAGTTTGATGGCTATGTTAGGTATGTTGTGACTCTCTTGTCCTCTATGTGCCTCTTTAAGGGGGCACGGCCAAGTCAACAGACTGTTATTGAACAAAACTACTCTTGTTTTAAAAATCCCTTACCTGAAATGTAAAATTCTCTGAAATAAATCCATCTATATCTGTCATAAACCTTAGATATGAAGCTTATTTACTTCTCACTTAATATCTTTAATTTCTATTCACATCTTCCAATTTTTATCCATCCATCCATCCATCCATCCACCCATCCACCCACCCACCCAGCCACCCACCCACCCATCCATCCATCCATCCATCCATCCATCCATCCATCCATCCATCCATCCATCCATCTATCTATCTATCTATCTATCTATCTATCTATCTATCTATCTATCTATCTATCTATCTATCTATCTATCTATCTATCTATCTATCTATCTATCTATCTATCTATCTATCAATCTATCAATCAATCTATCAATCTATCTATCTATCTATCTATCTATCTATCTATCTATCTATCTATCTATCTATCTATCTATCTATCTATCTATCTATCTATCCATCCAATTAATCTATCAATCTACCCACCCATCTATCCATCCATCTTAAAATTTC
>CAIGQQ010003610.1:7157390-7179627 GCA_903798035.1 Danio albolineatus | reverse complement strand
TATCTATCTATCTATCTATCTATCTATCTATCTATCTATCTATCTATCTATCTATCTATCTATCTATCTATCTATCTATCTATCCATTTTATTTTTTAGTTATGTCTTTGAATTTAACTTTGTAAGTATACTTCAATGCATGTAAACCAATTCAGCATCCTCAAGTCAAATTCAAAAAATTATTTTGAATTCAAATTTCAAAAGCCATTTTAATTCTGAATTCTAAACGACACACACACCCCTGCACTGTAACATGAAGCATCGATGCCTCGCATATCAAACTACCACTGGACGACAATCTCAGTCCTCTCATTAGCGCAGCGGGCGAGTGTTTACGGGCAGTCCTGGGGCTTTTGTTTGCCTCTGAAATCAATGTGTAACCTGACCCGGCTCTCAGGTAATTTACCCCTGATTATGGGAAAAGCGCTCCCCTGTGCTGAATCATCATCTCCGCAGGGAGACCCTCAGCCACACCATTCAGATGCTCCTCACCTTTCCCATCAGCACCCTCTGTGCGCTGTAACGGGGGCTGGACAGGGACAGATGTAAGCGCTGTGTTGGGTGACATTAGCCACTCTTGATAGCCCTCAGGGGTAAAACAGCCTTAAGCTTGTGAGTCAGTCAGCGTCTGCATGCATGGCTGTAGATCTGCTGACCTCATGGAATGTCCACAGGTGGCAGGACATGTGTCTGATATGTGGACGTCACTGCTGAGATATTGAGAGGACAAACACAACAGGCTTGTTTACATAAAGGCATAATGCATGAGGCTGAATTTCACTAATATATCTCCAGAAGTTTAATTTAGAAATGTGGCATACGCACAAAGCAGGGGTGGAAATGTATGTATGCAACTTCACATGCAAACGTTGTGATCTATAAGAAACAAACTTGAATAAGATTGTAACAGTTAATGTTAGTTAATGCATTTACTAACATGAACAAACAATAAAGAATACATTTATTACAGTATTTATACATGCTTGTTAATGTTAGTTAATGAAAATAGAGTTGTTCACGGTTCATGTTAACTCACAGTGCATTAACTAATGTTAACAAACATGACTTTGGTTTATAACAATGCATTAGTAAATGTCGAACTGCATTAATAAATGCTGTACAAATATTGATGATCATTAGTTCATGTTAAACTAACATTACCTATTGAAACCTTATTGTACAGTGTGACCAGGTAAACATTCATTCATGTTTCTTTGGCTAAGTCCCTTTAGTAATCCGATAAACCGACAACTTATCCAGTATATGTTTTACACAAAGGATGACCTTCAGGTCCTAACTCAGTACTGGGAAACACCCATACATACTCATTCACACACATACACTACGACCAGTTTATTCAATATACCTACAGTATACTGCATGTCTTTGGACTGTGGGGTAAACCGGAGCACCCGGAGGAACCCACATGAACACGGGGAGAACATGCAAACTACACAGCACTGACCCAGCCGGGACTCGAACCAGTGACCTTCTTGCTGTGAAGCGACAGCGCTAACTACTGAGCCACCGTGTCACATCCCTCCAGGTAAACATATTTAACTTTATTAAATTGAACCACTTTAAATCATCATATGAACCATAAACATTAATAAAAAAAATTGCTTTTAATCAGGTGTACGTACACTGACTTCTTGGATGGTTTCTTTGCAGTTTATAGAAATCAGCCCCCAGGATTTAAAATTTATTTAAAATTTAAAATTTAAATATTGTCATTTAGAGAGAATAGCAAATATTTTGTCAGAATAGCAAATGTTTTAATAAAATAAAACAAAAATTTGGCAACACGGTGACTCAGTGGTTAGCACTGTTGTGTCACCGCAAGAAGGTTGCTGGTTCGAGTCCCGGCTGGGCCAGCATTTCTGTGTGGAGTTTGCATGTTCTCCCAGTGTTGGCGTAGGTTTCCTCCAGGTGCTCCGGTTTCCCCCACAGTCCAAATACATACGCTATTGGTGAATTGAATAAACAATTGACTGTAGTGTATATGTGTGAATGAGTGTGTATGGATTTTTCCCAGGACTGGGTTTCAGCTGAAAGGGCATCCACTGTGCAAAACATATGCTGGATAAGTTGGCGATTCATTCCACTGTGGTGACCCCTGAGGAACAAAGAGGATAAGCCGAGAGTAAATGAATGATTGAATGAATGAAACTATAAACCAATATTTAGTGCAATATATCGCATCAAGTGAAAACATTTATTATACTGACCAATTGTTATTTTTTGGAAAAAACAGAAATAAATTATTTAAAATTAGAAAAAAAGGACAAATAATCAGTACAAGTATTAAAGTACATGTTTTATTACTTCATGCAACAAAAATGCTCTGATTTAAGAAGTTTGGAAGATGCTCTAAGACATAATATTTAGTAAATATTAACATTTTAACCCATAAACATCCAAAGAAACATCCATAAAAATGTCAAATGAATTATAAAATTCAAATGATTAATTAAATATTACTTAATTTTAGTATAAAAAACATATATCATAATATATCATAACTAAGTAACATTTAAAAGAAATGATAAAAATATATCATAAGTAATATTTTACTTGCTTGTTTTTAAATTTGACCCTGCAAATGCATGTTAAATTCACCTCCTTAACTGAAGACATGAATAAATGCCTTGCAGCTTTACCTCAGAACAGACTACCCAAGTGATTAACGTCATAGTTTAAGTCACAATATTTAGATGCAGCGTCTGGCATCCCCTAAAGGTTATAGCTAACGTGTGAACGCAGGTTCTCTGAAGTCTCTAATCACAGTGGCCTTTTGCAGGAGCACAAACAGGGCTGGTGGAGGTGAAACCTGAGTGTGGCCTCTTCGTCTGGATTGTCTTTCAGCTCCTGGGAGCTTCTGCGCATCGCTCACACAAACATGGGATTATGTGCCATAGTAACACGGTTTGGCACATGCAGACGGGCTGAGTCCCCCTTCTCTTCTCTGCGCTGTTTAGATTTATGCTGAACTTTAGCTCAGATATGATCATTTAAACAAGATAAACACAGTTTCCCATTTCGGTGTAATGAATTAATGAGAGATGGGGGCTCTGTTGCAAAGCCTACAGTGCTGTATGCTAAGGCAGCAATACCTTGAATTTATATCTGGAGTAGAATATCAGTGATTTGGAATACTGTGCACATACGTATAAGTTTGGTATCAGCTTGTTTCTTAAACTGTTACACTTGATTATGTAACAATGTTATAAATAAACTAAAAATGTGCATTAAAGTAAAGAAATCAATGAAAACAAATTAACAAATATTACGGGCCTTGAATAAAAATGATAAAATAGATATAAAATAAATAAATAAAAATAGATATTATCAAATATTTAAAAAAATATATGAAATAAATAAATTAAAAATAAAATATGAATAAAATAAAATTGTATTTGACATTTTTAATAATCAAATAAATAAACAATCATAAAAAATAAACTAAAAAAACAATTAAGCAGGGCTTGACAATAAGGACTGCCCGATGGCCCGGGGCCAGAGTGCGTGACACTCGGGACAGTATAGGATGGTTACTGGCCTGATCAGGCCAGTGCTGCCTTGACACTACAGTGAAATTTAGCTGCGACTGTTTGTCAATTGCATGCAAATAAAGGGTGCTTTAACACCCAGAAGTTTGTTTGGGAACCCGTCTCGTTTGCCCAGTAAGCGCGGTTCATCTAGCATTTGTGAATCCCGCAATCGCGCTTGGATTCGTGCCAAATCAATCGGTTATCGATTGAAACAAACTAGAGTGGATTGATTTTAGTGAGAAAACAAACCAATCCATTGAACTGATGAACCAGGCTATATCACAGTATATTATGGTTGTCTAATAAGAGGGAATTATGTGTAGGGCGGGATGTCATCTTTCTAACCAGTAAATGTGCATTTCTTGTCAAATATGAAAGTGAAAGCATGCTGAAATAAACTATATTAAGCATGCTGGCCCCGATCGGGCCAGTAGAAAAAATCCTTAGCGTTAAACCCTGAATTAAGATAATTAAATAATTAAAATGTTATTTTATATATATATATATATAATTAATTTGTATTATATATGACATATTTTGTCTTAATTTATTATGATAAAAATAAAATAAATATAATATCATAATATAACTTAACAAATAAAAAATACAGTAAACAAACAAAAGCAAACAAGCAAATAAATAATGGCATACAATTCTGTTATTGAAAAATGCTTGTATATTCATTTATAATAAACATTTATTTTGTTTCCCAGTGATGGGTTACAGCTGGAAGGGCATCCGCTGTGTAAATCACATGCTGGATAAGTTGGCGATTCATTCCACTGTGGCGATCCCAGATTAATAAAGGGACTAAGCCGAAAAGAAAATAAATGAATGAATAAATAAACATTTATTTTTTTCATGTAGTCTCCAAATTATGTATCATAGAAGGCAATACAATTGTTCTGCATGCCAAAGAGTTGTCTATATAGGCTGTACAGAAGATACATTTGTAACAGAACCAATCATTGGAAAACCAAAGACCAAAAGGAGATGCTCCTTTAAAAACTGCATCTATTTTTTTGTGTGTGTGGGCATTTTGATCTAGTGCTGACGCAAATGTGCACACATCAAATCTGATGCAATAGATCAGATCGTTGTTTTTATGTGCCGTGTGGTGGGCCCGGAGCTCCTGCTGTGAGGATGAGGTTTGCTGAGCCTCCTGAGCCCCATTCAGTGCTATAAGAGCAGCGGTGGTGCACCTGCTCCCCGCGAAGACCCCGACGTCCCGGCACTGTGGCCCCCAAGAGCCACATAGTGGGAGACGGGATCATCGCAGCCTTCTTTCAAGATCCCAAATCCCCCCCAGACTCCCCGGCTCACATCCTGCAGCTACTCTGGCATGTTTTGTATCTGTCTGAACTGTGACCTTTGGGATGGGTATGGGCGATCACCGGGGGTTGCTGTATACCTAAGATGAACGGTGCACATAATGGGTAACACTTTAGAATAATGGTCCATTAGTTAATGTATTTATTAACATTAACTGAGTGTCAAGTATTTATTAATAAAGTAAAATTATTTATTAATCATAGTTCAACATTAAGTAATGCATTAATAAAATCTAAATTGTGCTTGTTAACATTAGTTAATGCATTCAATATGAACTAACATTATTTAACTTTAATAACCAGACCCCCTAGTTTCTGCGCAACTTTGCAAAACAAAATCAACAAAATGTAATTTTTTTTTGAGATACTGCAAAATTACTGCAAAATTGCAAAATACACACAAAATGACCACAAAAAATGTAAATAATCTCATAAACATCCAATTCCAAACCCAAAAAGTAAATCAAATAAATCAAATGATATATATATTCCAGTTTGTAATTAATTGTTTACATGACTTATTGACGTTGCATACGCAGCGCACATGTTGTATTTGAGTGTCTATTGAAAAATTATATCTGCATAGTCACAATCATTACATTACATGGGGGGGGGGGGGGGGGTTGTTTTGTGACAGTAGGCAAACAAGTATTGAAGTGCAAATGAATTACATGTGAAGTCAATGCAAAGATGGGATTAGACATCCTATGGTGCAAATTGGCCGTTTCGTGCATTTGACGTGCTTCAGACTGCAAAGAAAGTGGGAGCAAACACCTAACAAACGGAGCAGTGGAACAGACAGAAAAGCAAGCAGCTTACTATGATGGAGATGCCAGATGCTCAGGGTGGTGAAATCAGTAAGATCATGGCTCAAACAAACCTTGTTGTCATCTTGATGAACAGCCAAAAGTAATGCACCACTATTTTAGTTACCACATTGTTTAACACAATGTTTTGATATGGCAAAATTATTTATTTTACTTAATTATGTCATTTTTTCCTAAAGAAACTCTCATTTTACAAGTCTCCTAAGGTTAAATAGTTGAGTTTCACCATTTTTGAATCCATTCAGACGATCTGGACGGAGCACTTTTAGCTTAGCTTGGCATAGTTCATTAAATTGGATTAGACTGCTAGCATCTCGCTCAAAAAAAAATAAAAAATTTGGGTTAGATAATTTTCCTATTTAAAGCTTGACTCTTCTTTAGCGACTGTACATTGTTTGCTTAGACCGACAGACAATGAAAAGTTGCAGGCACAATAACACAGTGTTGTTACCGAAATTGTTAAAAAGATCTGTAAAATTTACAGTGAAAAACTGGCAGCTGTGCTTGCCAGAACTTTAGTGTTAAAATATAGTAGAAACACTCAAATAATTTTCTAAATATCAAAGGAAACTACCGTATTTCATCAATTTATAGTATCCTACACCAGTGTTTTGAAGTACTATCATTTACACATCACACCCTTTGTTACACAGACAAAAATAAATAAATCATTCGCAGATGGTAATGAGAACGTCATATAAAGAAACCAAAGCTCATAATAAAAACTTTTCCCAGGAGCAGAGAATCATACTAATATATATCAAAGGAGCTCTGTGTCATTCACACAACATCAAAAAACCATCAATATAACACACATACAATTAAAATAAAGCTGTAAACATTATTTATCAACATTACATAAAACTTTTTTACCATTTAATTAAAGTATTTTTTTACAGTGTAGTTAACTGGCTGTGGACTATTTTCAGGTGCGCATAATATCACTGCACCTGCTGCAGCCATTCTATGACAGCAAAGTGTTCCTTTATAGCCACCCTGGGTATTTATATAAGAACAAAGTATATATTGATAATGCAATGCTAATCGTAATAACCTTTATCACTGCATAAAGTACGTTAAAATAGTATGATTCCTTCCTCATACTTTGATATGAAGCCATGTTTGGTCATACATAAGATGTTTTTTCAAACACTAGACTGATGTTATGAAGTTAATTGGTAAAATTATGTCAGTAAATCTATTTGCTCAAACAGGCTCAAAACTGTATCACACACATGCTACTGTACTACATTTATTCATTGCACAGACTATTTTTTTGTCTCACTGCACAGTCCTGATCAAACCAGTTTCAGATTGTAGCGGCTGATTTCAGGTTAGACAATCGACAAAAAAAATATTGCTAATAATAATTTTGACCTTAAAATGGTTTAAAAAAATGTAAAACTGCTTTTATTTCAGGCGAATTAAAACAAATAATACTTTCTTTAGAAGAAAAAATAGTGTCGGAAATACTGTGACGAATTTCTTGCTCTGTTAAACATAATTTGGGAGATATTTAAAAAAAAAAAAAAATTCACAAGAGGGCTGGTAAATTTGACTTCAAGTGTATGTTGCATTCGATAAGATATTGTCCATCCTTACCATGAGCGCTGTGTTGGCAGCAGGGGTTTGGCGGAGGTCAGGCTGAGGGTAGCAGCTCTTTAGCAGGTGGAGGGTTGTAGGGCTTCAGGGGCAGGATTAGAGTAATGATGGAGACGGTGGAGGAAGGAAGGAGTGTGTTGAGCTTCACATCAATTTCAGGCGCTCCAGGAAAACCATAAGAGAAACCAGCTCCCTAATTCTGTTCATTATGATCTGCTGCTAGTCAATACTGGAATCTTCCTGAAAACAAAAGCAATATACGTAGGCACAATAAGAACGACTGATAGAGAGATGAGGATATTACAGTAGAAAAGCAAAATACATGGGGGTCATTTGGGGTCAGTTTGTTTTAAAGAACAAAAAAAAACTTTATTAAGCATCGGTACTTTACATGAAATCAACCAAAAGCGATAGTAAAATATTTATATTTACCAAGTTTTTTCTTTATCCTTAAATTTTTGAAACAAAGTTTATAAAAAAAAATAATCAGCATGTTTTAACACTGATAATAATAAATATTTCAAAATTCATCTTTGTCATCGCAGAAATAAATGGCATTTTACAATTCTACAATTGAAAAACTAGAGTGTGTCACATATTTCTTCAAAGACATGCATATAATAAAAGCACAGCACAAACGCGCGCACACACACACACACACACACACACGCACATAAATAAAATACATATTTAATTAAAAAAATAACTGCACAGCAAAAAAAGTCTTAAACAGCTGCAAGCATACATTTATATTTATACACATACATACATATAAAGGTTAAAAGTTTGGGGTCAGTTTTTTTATGTTTTATTTTTTAATAAAATTATTCTGTTCATCAAGGCGGCATTTATTAAATGTAAAAAAGGTTAAATTGTTAAATATATATTAATATCTTAAATAACTGCTTTGTAGCTTCAAATGAAATTATTTCTCCAGCCGTTATTGCTTTTATTACTATTACCATTAATAATAAAAATATTGTTAATAATAATAATAGGACATCACGGTGATGCATTGAGTAGCATGATCGCCTCACAGCAGTTGGGTCAGTTGGCATTTCTAAGTTTGTATGTTCTTCCCATGTTTTGCTCCGGTTTCCCCTACAGTCCAAAGACATGTGGTATAGGTGAATTGAGTAAGCTAAATTGTTCATAGCGTATATGTGTGAATGAGTGTGTGTGGATGTTTCCCAGTAATGGGTTACAGCTATAAAGGCATAGGCTGCGTAAAACATATGCTGGATAAGTTGGCTGTTTATTCCTCTGTGGCGACCCCAGATTAATAAAGAGACTAAGCTGAAAAGAAAATGAACAACAACAACAACAACAACAACAACAACAATAATAATAATAATAATAATAATAATAATAAATATTAGAGTGATTTCTGAAGGATCATGTGACTCTGGAGTAATGAAGCTGAAAATTCATCTTTAATATCACTGGAATAAATGATTAAATGAAATAATAATCTACTTTTGAACAGTTATTTTATATTGCAATAAAATTTCACAATTTTACAATTTGTACTGTGTTTTTGATGAAATAAATGCAGCCTTGGTGTGCAGGAGAAGCTTATTTTAAAACGTATAAAAATCTCACTGACTCCAATCTTTTGACCGGTAGTGTATAATGCATTGCACTGACCACTTCACAGTGATTGCTGTCCATAATCAATAGAAAATCCATAATCAATTGACCACTTCTCCCACTACAAAAAAAAGAAGCAAAAAAACAAACAAAACAAAAACAAAACACGCACACACACACACACACAATACCAAAACAGAGAGAAAGAGAGAAGAGCCTCTGTGGTGTATTTATTCAAGTCTTCTCCTCATTCTTGGCAGCCGTTCAGCCGCTGTAAACAACAGACACTGATCTGACCTTTTCAATTGGTGGAGACTGAACTCACGCTGTGTGAGAGCCGTCCTGAAGCAAAGGGTGGCAGACAAAAGCTGAACTCACGACAAGAAATCGTTATTATGTAGGACAGGGGCTCTGGCTCACATTAACAGATGTGCACTTCTCTAAACTGGAGGAGTATCAAGCACTTAAATCAAAGCCCGTGGGATTCCTGACACAAGGGGATTAATGAATCTTCACACTCTTTGTTGTTTTGTTTCTTTTTTCTTGCCTCTGCAGGTTTCAAGAATCGTCCCAAGTCTCTCAAAGTCTTTGTGAACCCCATCAGCCATAAGAAAGAGGCACAGCAGATCTACCTGGACCAAGTTGCTCCACTCTTCAAACTCGCTGATATACAAGTGGATGTCACCAGTAAGTCTCTCACACAGGTTTTAGTCTCAGGTTAAGCTTGACTCTTCATGCACAGGTGATTTGGGGTCCCCTCAGGCCTCACTCGAGGTCGAAGTGCATTAGCGTCTGCCCTCGGGGTCTGTTCATCCCTCGGTGCTCAACAATTCCCTATATGCTAACAAGCTGCTGCTTTACGCCATTAGGCATTGGCAGCGGATCATAGGAAATCAATATTTTAGGGTGAGGAATGTCAAGGTCCCTATGTTAATGCATCATTTGAATACACACTTAAAGGCAAAATTAATCATGTTTGCTATTTGAACTGCCATCTCTGCATGCATCTAAACACCAAGGTTTAAAAAATGATAATAGAATATGCCATACTGCAGAAGCAACACTGTAAAACATATTACAACTTGATTCATACTGAAGAAATTGCATGTGAATTGGGTAAAAAATAATAATAATCAACTAGTTATCACCATACTTCTCCAGTTGATTGATTGATTGATTGATTTTTGCATTACGAGTCATGTAAAATATTGTTAAAATATGCTAATTATTCATTATTTAATTAAATACGTGCCAATGTCCATACATTTCAGTTTCAAAATGATGGTTTCGTTTAGACAAATTACTGTTGATTCAAAGGTTTTTACGAAGGGAATTTTATTTATTTATTTATTTTTTAACTCACCTGGTTCTGCAGGTTGCAATGCCCTAAATTTTACTCGCCAATCTTATCGATTTTGGTTCAATTTGGATGTTCCCCAACCAGCGCAGAGTGAGTGCTCCAACTTGGCCCGCCCTGGTCCTACAAAGGGAATTTTGCAATTTAAATCTAATAATAAAAACATATTAAGTGCTATAAAAGAAATGTTACATTAATTTATTCATTCATTAATTTTCCTTCGGCTTAGTCCCTGATTATCAGGGGTCACCACAGTGGAATGAACCGCCGACTATTCCAGAATATGTTTTACGCAGCGAATGCCCTTCCAGCCACAATACATTACTGGGAAACACCATACACCCTCATTCACGCACAATCATACACTATGGCCAATTTAGCTCATTCAATTCACCTATAGCACATATCTTTGGACTGTAGGCAAAACGGAGCACCGGGAAAAAACCCACACGAAGATGGGGAGAACATGCAAAATCCACACAGAAATGTTAACTGGCCCAGCTGGGACTCGAACTAGCGACCTCACTGTAAAAAACACACAATTCCTTCATGTTGTCCCAAAACAAATCAATTAAATTAACCTAATTGTTTTAGCAAAGTTAAATGGATTGAACATAAAGTTAACGTTGTCCCCCCAAAAAACTCAAGAATTGTGTTGATTCAGCTCATTTTAAATAAGTAGTTTAAATAAGTAGTAACAATCAACAAGAATATTTTTTTGAGTGTTGCTGTGAATATGTGTTGTCCATTTTTCAAAGATTGCACTCTGATTGGCTGTTCAGCTATTAATCAGAGCACATACAAAATCAAGCAAAAGTCAAGCAAGAACACAAAAAAGCTTGCTTTTTTTCATCACATTTAGTAAATAAGTGAATAATGGGTATTTATGTTGTGCATGTAATTGTGTATGGCCATATACCCAATGGGCTTCACAATCATGTAGCGGGTCTCTCCACACTACCACCAGTGTGCAGCATCCACTTGGATGATGTGATGGCAGCCATAAGACAACGGTGCCAGTGCGCTCACCACACACCAGCTATGGATGGAGTGGAGTGACAGTGATAGAGCCAACTCAGTGGATAGGGATGATTAGGAGGCCATGATGGGTAAAGGCCAATGGAGGGAATTTGGCCAGGACACCGGGGTTACACCCTATTCTTTACGAAAAGTGGCATGGGATTTTAATGACCACAGTGAGTCAGGAACTCGGTTTAACGTCTCATCCGAAAGACGGCACTCACTGACAATATAGTGTCCCCTTCACTTTACTGGGGCTTTAGGACTCAAAGACCGCTCACGCACACTTTTTGGTCCAAATGTGACAGGACAAGCCGACATGTGGTGACAAAGTAGTCATTTTTAGTCATGAATTGCATTATGAGATGTTGATCTCTGCTCTGTCAAAGTTTGATGTAAAAAATTCAACTTTACAGTTCAACAAAGTGACTTTTATTGACATTTTAGTAGTTTGAAATAACGTATAAGAAGTAATATATAGAGAAAGAAGTCCGTAAAATAACAGAAAATGTACAGGCAGTTTTTTACAAGGTTTTTGTACAGTAATATACAACACCCAGACAATATATCACTTTCAGCTATTAAAAATATCAATAAAAGTCACTTTTTCGAACTTTTCAAGGTTAAAAGTTGTTGGAAGAAAGATCAAGGTCCCATAATGCAATTCAAAAGCCTTAATAAATGGGGGAAAATAAAAAATAAAAACATGAATGACAAAATTCGTATAATCGATCAAATTTTTCCAAGTCAATTTTATAAATTCCTTTCCCTACCGCGTGTGGAGTCACGTGACCCCGCTCTGTTAAGGCTGATTTATACTTCTGCGTTGAACGCAAAGGTGCGGTCCGGTGCAGCCTTCACACACATACACTACGGACAATTTAGCTTACCCAATTCACCTGTACCGCATGTCTTTGGACTTGTGGGGGAAACCGGAGCACCCGGAGGAGACCCACGTAACCACGGGGAAAACATGCAAACTCCACACAGAAATGCCAACTGGCCCAGCCGGGGATCGAACCAGCGACCTTCTTGCTGTGAGGCGAACGTGCTACCGACTAGGCCACCGTGGCGCCCTCAGTGAACTGTGCGGGCAAAAAATTAATTCAATAAAATAATCGTTCATTAATCAAGTTAAATAGTTAAATTAATGGAGATTTGGGTATTAGGCCAAAGCATGAAGTCACCATTTTATCCAATGAAATAACATTTTTGTACTTTATACCACAAGACAATAATGCTGATTTCAATAACTTGCATTTGTAAAAAAGATTGTGCTCAGGCCCTCAAAATTTCACTGTCTTGTAAAAGAACAGCCAGAAAGCTTTAAAAACACAGTTTAAAAAGGAACACTGTTATGTAAACACCTCATCTAGTTTGTTTGCTCTATAAAATTTGACTTAAACAGTAGCGCACACTTGCGACTCATTCCCAGCAAATGCACAAACTAAGAAAATCCACCAAATGTAAATGTGATGCTTATGAATATGCACAAACATTTCGTACAATCTGTTTATAACCAAGCTCTCCTCTTCTTTCATTCCTCCACCTCTCACTATCTATTTGTCAGCAGTGTGTTTGTGCGCTCGAGGTTGTGTGTGTGTATGTGTGTGTGTTCGTACTGGAAGTAGCAGCTGTACAACACTGCTGTGGATGATTCTAAATGCATCTCACACTCATAATGACAGGAGAAGTGTATCCTCCGTCAGTAACCCGACCCAGGGGGAGGGACTGCACCCATCTGTTCCAACACAGTGCGGGACGCCCCCCTCTCCACTCCTTTACCCACCTCCTCACACACACACACACACACACGCAGGACCCTGTACTATACATGCACAGACAACAACGCACACACACTGAAGCACACACCAGGCGCCCCCTGCTTTTGGGAAGGGGACTCCACAATCTGTGCTCTAATGAATGTGTCTACCTGATTCCAGAAGCCATTTGAACAGTAATAGAATCCGTTTCCTGATGATTTGCTCCCGAGGGCAGAGGCTGAGAGCTCGAGGTGGTGCCATTAAACAACATTTTACCTAATAGAAATTAAATATCTCATTCTCCCGCTTGCGAAGCAGAGCTTTGAGAATATCCGTGATCGAATTAACCCAGTATAGACTTTGTGAGAGACGCACAGGCCGATATTTGCAAGAGAAGCACTTACAATGCGTGTAATGTGCTGCTATTCACTGTAATCAAAAGTCTTGCAAGAAATATGTGACTTCCTGTATGTGATCTTAAAAGGATAGTTGACCCCAAAATTGAAATATACAGTACTCACCCTGTGGGCCTCATGGTGGCGCAGTGGGTAGCGCGATCGCCTCACAGCAAGAAGGCTGCTGGTTTGAGCCTCGGCTGGGTCAGTTGGCATTTCTGTGTGGAGTTTGCATGTTCTCCCCGTGTAGGCTAAGTAGTGTCTGTAGTGGATGAGTGTGTTTGTGAATGGATGATTCCCAGTGATGGGTTACAGCAGGAAGAGCATCCGCTGCGAAAACATATATGCTGGATAAGTTGGCAGATCATTCTACTGTGGTGAGCCCAGATTAATAAAGGGACTAAGCCGAAAAGAAAATTAATAAATGAGTACTCACCCTCCACTTGTTCCAACATTCTTAGTTTTTTTTTCTGTTGAACACAAAAGAAGATATTTTGAAGAATGTTGGAAACCTGTAACCACTGACGTCCATAGTAGGAAAAATAGTTTTAAAAATAAACTCTTTTGTTTTTAACAGAAAAAATGAAACTCAAACAGGTTTGTGACAAGTAAGGCAAGTAAAGGCAAGTAAACAATTACAGAATTTTCTGTTTTGGGTGAAATATCCCTTTATTGCAAGATGCTGCAGGTGACTGGGACATTCTACCAGAAACTTACATTTTAACTTATAAAAAATCGAACAGTTAAATGATAGAACGCATGATTGATCATTGTCAGCTTCTCCTCCAACAAATGATGTCACTTCATAGCCTTAAAAGTGTATTGCATTCTATTGCATTTTATGTTAAGTTAAATGCAAATGTGACAGGACTGACAGAAACATGGAGACAATTGTAAGATAGTATTTATTTGTAGAATTTATTCATAATTTCATGTTTTTAATCCATTGATTGACACAATCTACATTGCAAAAGTGCTGTATAAATAAACATGAATTGAATTGATGTGAATAATAAGTTAAACTTGCTATTTCTGAAGTTTTTTTTTTCTCTAAATAACAATTTTTAGAATAACAAAACTATTGAAGCTGTAGGTTCAATTGGGCCAAGGACAAGGACAATGACAGGGTTTGTACATTGGTAAAGTGTATTTAATAAAGGGGGAAAAAAAATCTCAGAACCAAATGAACGACATATTCCTTTACAGGACAGCTCACAGAAATTAACCATCGGTCCATTTTAGAAAGTTTTGCGATGAATACTTTTTATACACTGCATTTATGTTTTTATTTCAGGGACAGATAATGTACATTTCTGTTAGACTGTCTCAACTCTTTCAATTACTCTACAATCCTGAAAATAAGGTGAACAGCCAGAGGAAAATACCTTTTCATTATTTAATAGTATAAAATGTATATAATCAGGCATGTGTGAACATACGCTTTGCCACATTTTCATAGATATTTACTGAAAAACACCTATTAAAATACCAGATACAATATGCACTGTATTGTGGGTAATTTCACAACTTTTACAGTAACTTACTGCATATTAGGAATTTGCAGTTTTCTACTGTAATAGAAGTAATCAAGTACTGCTATACTGTAGTTGAAGACAAAAACAAGACAGATAATGAAAAGGTTTTAAAATTACCTACAATCCTGTATTTAAAATGGATATATTAACAATGAGTGATTAAAATACTGTTGTGGATTATCTTGTCACTTCTATTTATTAAATTCTACAGTACACACTAAAAACTATATGCAAAATGTGAATAACAATAAATTACTGTAAAAACTGGCATACTGTAAGATTGTGGTAAAAAAATTGTGGTAAAGGACATCTTACCATAAAAAGAAGTTGCACTAAGGCTATTTTACTGTAAAATGAAATTGCTTTAGGGCTCTGCTAATGTAAACACATTTACAGGTAAGTTACTGCAAGCAAGTTGCTGCAAAAATACAATAAAATGTCTAATAGTGTACAGTGTACCGCGATATTGTAACTGAAATGAGCCATCAAAAATGAATAAAGTGAATAAGGAATCATTTAAAGGTTGAATAATAATTGCAAGAGAATAATTATTCACTATTAACTCTCTCTCAAGTGTTCCCAAAGCTTTATGAGATGTTTCTCCTTTTAAACAGATAAGAAGATATTATAAATAAAGCTGGAAACCTGTAACCATTGACTTCCATAGTAGGAAAAAACAAATATAATGGAAGTTAAGTGTCACAGGTTTCCAACTTTATTCAAAATATCTTCTTTGGTGTCACAGGAGAAAGAAACTCATAGAGGTTAAAAAAAAAAGGTAAAGTGTGAGTAACTGATGACAGATTGTTCACTTTTGGGTGAACTACCTCTTTAAAAGTGTGTTTAATAGTGTATTTAGAAATAGAAAAAAAAGTCCAAAGTATCAAAATTGATCAAACACTCAAATTTAGAATGCGGTGCTCTGTAGATTTGGCACTGTTTTAAATGTGCATTTGTTTTTTTTTTAACTAAAAGGAGTGGTAGATGTTCAGCCAATCGGTGAGATGTGAGAAAAGGTGCCTGGGTTGTGGGTGTGTTTGACAAGGTCAGAGCCACATGATACTTTAAGACCAATCTGATTTGCAAGTGCTCCCCCTACAGGTCTGCTCTGAGAAGCGTCTGGAATAGCATACTAACATGCAGCTTATGTGCTCAGCTTCATGCATAGTATCATGCACAGAATTCAGCATGTCTTACAATGCAGTCACAAATTAATTGGAAAATTATCTATGCATACTTTGTTACTAAAGATAAATCATGGATGAAATGTCTCGATTATATATACAAAAAAAAACATATTAACTGGAAATAAATATCTACAGTACGTTAATGTTTCAAACAAGTTTTGCGCAAGTAATTAAAAAAATTATATAAAAAACTAATATATGCAAACAAAAGTTAAGTGACACACTTAAAGTTAAGTTAATTGTATTATAATTTGCATGACTTTCACTTCATTACAAACACTTCTTGCTGACAAATGGGTAAACCTTGATCTGAAGGATGGCAGCAAAGTATAAAGATTCTTATAGTATAAAGAGATTCTTAAAAATAGTCTTTAAAAATAAATAATAATGTATGAACATACTAATAAATAAAACAACAAATAAACAGAATGAGTGTAAACAAAACTACATTCAAGTTTTAAATCTTTGACCCATGTGGTCAGTAAGTATTTTTTCTTTATTATAATTTTTCTTCGGGATAAAAAAGGAATGCATTTATTCAACAGTTTCACTTTAAATCATCCTAGTTAAAAAAACATAAATATTCAGTTTTTCACAAAGGCATTAAAAGAAATATGTTTTCAGAATGATTTCTGAAGGATCTTGTGATACTGAAAACTAGAATGATAATGTACACACATCATGTATTTCAGAAATATTCATTCATTTATTTATTTTCCTTCTGCTTTGTCCCTTGTTTACCAGGGGTTGCCACAGTGAAATTGAACCACTAACTATTCCAGCCTAAGTTTTATGCAGTGGATACCCTCCCAGTCGCAACCCAGTACTAGGAAAAACCCATACACACTCACATTCTCACACACTCATACACTATGGGCAATTTAGTTCATCCAATTCACCTACAGAGCATGTCTTTGGATTGTGGGGAAAACCCATGCAAACTCGAGGAGAACATACAAACTCCACACAGAACTGGGACTCAGCTGGGACTCAAACCAGTGGCCTTCTTGCTGTGAGACACAGGGCTAACCACTGAGCCACTGTGCTGTCCTTTTCAGAAATATGAATAATTTAAAACGATGATTTCACACAATGCTGTGCAGGTTCATCAGTAGTTGTAGAGCTGGTACCAGATAAAGCCAGGCGTATCATAATGAGCAGACTCAGCACTCACATCTCTGCGTGCATAGTGAAACAACAACACACACACACACACAAAAAACATCCATCTGCAAGTGTCACATCAGCCTCGGTGAGCCCTTTGATGGGTGGTCACAGCTGGGACCCGCTCCGTGGTGGAGGTGCCCCAGAAAATGCTAAGTGGGGCATGGGAGCGCACAATGCCATCTGCGGCGTGCCAGCCCTCTTCCCCCCGCATTCACTGGCATTTCTTCATCAACACAGGCCAGAGGTTTCAGCAGTACCAGACCTGAATCCACAATTCTGCTGGATCAAGCCTACAGTACTGCTTCCAACAGTCTCTGCTGACCACATCTGACCCTCTCCTTTCTGACCTGCGACCCTGAAATAGAGATGGCCGAAGGGGATGTAAAACTATATCACAATGTTTGATGGTATTTATTGTGATAATGATATCAAGGATGATAATTCAAATGAGAGAAGCATTATTTAGATATATATTTATATATATAAATAGTAACCTATTGTAAAATATGGCCATGAGTAAAAAAAAAAATGCAACCAGCTTAACAATAAGCTATACGTTTTCATTATATTTTTAGATATATTTTGCACTTTATATTTATGATAAATAACCGGAAATTCATTCATTCATTTTCCTTCGGCTTAGGCTCTATTTCAGAGGTGGCCACAGCGGAATGAACCCCCAACTATTCCGGTATATGTTTTACGCAGCGAATGCCCTTCAAGCTGCAACCCAGTACTGGGAAACACCCACACACACATTCACACACGCACACACTCATACACTACGGCCAATTTAGTTTATCAAATTCACCAAAATCGCATGTCTTTGTACTGTGGAGGAAACTGGAGCACCCAAAGGAAACCGACACAAACATGGGGAGAACATACAAACTCCTCAAAGAAATACCAACTGGCCCAGCCGTCACTCAAACCAGTGACCTTCTTGCTGTGAGGTGACAGTGCTAACCACTGAGCCACTGTGCTGCCCACCTTGAACTGACTTTACCAGAATTTTTTGCATGACTTTTTTTTTTTTGATGTTGTTGACATTACTGTGGTTCCTTTTAGCTTTTTTCCTTATGAGTTATGTGCTTTAGAGATTTATTTTACATTAATCACTTATTTTGAGAGATGGTAAATAACTGTGGTATACCCACAAATCGACTTTATCAGAATTCCCTGCATACACTTTTTTTTGTTGACATTACTATGGTCCTTTTTTGTTTTTTCCTCATCAGTTATTTACTTTATTATTATTATTATTATTTATTTTTTATTTATTTATAAATAATGTTTATTGCATTACTTTATTTTTATGTGTGTTACCAAGATGGTATTTAGTAGTGGTTTGTATATTAGTATTTTTCTCTGTGAGAAAATTATATATTTTTCTTTTTATATAGTATAAAATGTTAATTATGTCAAATATAGATGAAGAATAGATAATAAAAAGCCATAACATGATTTCAGGGGAAGAATGGCATTGGCATTACTGGCATTGATAGTTCCATGAAGAACATCCATGGAAACTTTTCAATATACAAAACATTCTTTGAATTGGAAAAAAGTTCTTTAGATTATGAAAATGTTCTTTACACTATGAAAGAAATGTGTTGTACTCTAAATTTGGGTTTTCACTAAATGTTTCTTTCACTCTTACAAGCTAGGTTGTTTCAACTCAAAATGATCATCTGTTGAATATTTTACCTGGGGTAATAAAGGGTGTTGTGATATTTGTTTAATTCATACTTCATCCTATAAAACTGCACATATAGTGCACATATGCTTCACAAAAGTAAATCTATCACTGCAGTCATGTGGTTTGTATTCTTAAAAGCCAGGTTTTATTTACAGTTTTTAAGAATCAAGTATGTACACACTCAGAAATAAAGGTACAAAAGCTGTCACTAGGAAGGTACCTTTTCAAAAGATATATTTTTGTACCTTACAGGTGCACATTGGTACCTTAAAGGAACATTTTTCTACCTGTAAGGTATACTTTTGTACCTTTAAGGTACTATGAGGTACAAATTTGTAGTTTTTAGGGTGTAAATATGTGTTGGTATAATAGGTATAAAAGCGTATCTTTTGTAAAGTGACAGCTTTTTATTCCTGAGAGTGAACATAAAATAGGCTTCTGCAGCTTTTTGTAGGTTTTATCATGAGTTATTTAAATTAGCTGATGTTAACAATTGGAAACACCGTGCAGTTAATTAACAAAAGACCTATAAATAGAGTATTTTCAGTGCTGTAGGACAGATTGACATGAAAATATTATTGTTTGGAAACTAAAGGAATATTCTTACGTGTTTAAAAAATATTCTTATATGTTTAAATAATAATTGATTATTTACACTATTTTGAAGTGGCCGCAATATCAATATTGTGCATGTGCATTATCATGATATATATTGTATTATTGAATATCAGCATATGTCCTACCTAGATAATACAGATAATCAAATGTTTCTCACTGTAGAAAGTGCAATTAAATAGTTTGCTGTCTTCCTTAATCTGTGATATGAAATCATGTCATGAAATTATGAAGTTATTTCAAACACTGATGTTATACAGTGAATTTGGAATAAAAGTATGTCAGTAAATCTCTTTGTAAACTTCAATTCAATTCAGTTTACGTTTATTTATTGCATGTAAACACACAAAGCAGTATCACACACAAGCTACTGTACTACATTTATTCATTGACTGATTATTTTTTTTTTACAGCCCTAAATAAACCAGTACCAGATTGTAGAGGCAGATTCCAGATTGCAGGTTTAATCGTCATTATCACAGCAAAACTAATTCTGATTATGGGAAGAATTTTTGCAAATGATATCAAAGTTACATCATTGCACTGTAATGTAAACTGCACAGCATATAGTGAACACTGGGGAAAGTCTTGACCTTGTTTTGTGCAGCCTGAGCAGGACGAGGACAAGAGCAGTCGCAACTCATATTCTTGATTAAAAATGCAAACAGCATGCAAGTATAAATTCTGCTTTACAGCCAGGACCATATGTTCGGCTTAAGCCATTTGCCAATGCCTGGAAAAGGGTACTAAAGGCAGTTTGGAGTGCTTTAAAAAAAGAAAAAAGAAAATATTAACTCTTTCTTTTCCACAGTCACTGAAAGGAAGGGCCATGCTCTGTCCATTCTGAAAGACTGCAGCTTGGAAGACTATGATGGGTATGTACACCATGATTTTTACTAATGGTTAAACTACAGCAGCAACAACAACTGTCTGTCTGTCTGTCTGTCTGTCTGTCTGTCTATCTATCTATGTATCTATCTATCTGTAATAAACTTGAAATAAATTAAAGGGTTAAAATAAAAAGGACAAAACAATTAATTAAAAAAAAAAAAAAATTATGATATGATAAATAAACTGCAGTAAGACACATTATGTACAAATACATTTATGTACAAACTTTAATGTTAGTTCTAACTATGCGCATTGAAAAAAATAAACAAATTAAATAACTTACAAAACTAAATAGAAATTAAAATTACAATTAACACTAGCTGTGCACTAAATTTTCATTTAGCTTCAACTGAAAAATTATACTTATATTCTGCATTGGAAAATAATTAAAAAAAGAAAAAAGGGCAAACAATGAAAAAAAAAAGTATAAATAATATGAAAAAAAAAATCTTTAAATTACATTTAATCCAAAAATGAAACTTTTCCCATCACTCTGTTTTGTGAAGCCCACGGCTTTTAGTAATTTTGGGAGTTTCCATATTGAAAATAAATTATGAAATGACCATCAAGCTAGATTAACAAATACAATTCAGTCCCTTCTTTACAGACAACTGCACAATAGTGCACACATTACATTAACTTGATTTCATCATGCATTCACTTCCATTCATACCAAGACACCAATCCTGACTATCCACTAAATAAGGGCAAAAACCACTGATCGTATAAGCTGGGTTATAGATGGAAGCAATGTCTCTTTTTAAAACCAGCCACAGAGCCATATATCTACAAATACAATTACATGTTAAGTAAATTCATATGATGCCAATACAATTTAACAATGTCACGGTTAATAACAAAATAATAACTGCATTCATTATTTACCGTTACATTGTTTAAATTGTATTGGCATCATATGAATTTAATTAACATGTAATTTACATTGCTGAACAAACACCTAATTTTAACAAACAACTACAAACCCAATCAGAAAAGAAAAAGGCTTATGTATGGAAAAAAAAATATTCACTGGATTTACTTATTTAGTTTAGGCAAGGCACGTTTATTTATATAGCACATTTCACACACAATGGTAATTCAAAGTGCTTTACATAAACTAGAATAAAAGAAACAAGAAAATAAAAATGATTACAAACAGATCAAAACAGATTAAAATGTGTTAAAACAGGTTTTAAAAGCTTGAAAAGAAAAGAAAGACATGCTAGTGCGATCTGTTGGACGCAGCACAGTGCTCACTCAGTAAAGGCACAACTAAACAGATGTGTATTTAGTCTTGATTTGAATGTACCTGATGTTGGAGCACATCTGATCATTTCTGGAAGCTGATTCCAGCAGCGAGGGGCTTGCTGAAGGCGGATTCGGATTTCTAAGATAACTGGTTGCAAACAATTTATATGGGCTGAATTAAAAACAAAGTTGAACATTACTAAATATAATTTGTTTGTTTAAATTCAGCCCATATAAATTGTTTGCAACCACTTACCTTAAAAGTAATTTAGTCAATCCAATGAATATTTTTATCAGTGTAGGCACACACAAGATATGTATATTCGGTGAGATGCGATCTATAATAGATCAGTGGTTTTTGCCCTTATTAGGTGGAATGTCAGGACTGGCGTATTGCAATGGATTGGTGGATTGTTGCTGTCCTGACAAAAACACATAAGGATGACACTGAAAAAAAAA
>CAIGQQ010003610.1:7143161-7157380 GCA_903798035.1 Danio albolineatus | reverse complement strand
TTACCTTAAAAAATGTAGTAAAAATTGTGTAAACCCAACGAATCATGAGATGCGATCTATAATCAATCAGGGGGTTTTGCCCTTGTTTAGTGAAATGTCAGGGCTGGTGTCTTGGGAATGGATTGGTGGATTGCTGTCTTGGCAAAAACACAGACATTGAAAAAATTATTCATTGGATTTATTAAAAATGGTTAAGGTAAGTGTTTGCAAACTATTTATATGGGCTGTTTGTTTACATTCAGCCCTTATATTTTGTTTGCAACCTCTGACCTTAAAAAATGTAGCAACAAATTTGTAAATCCAATGAATCATGAGATGCGATCTATAATGAGTGGTTTTTGCCCTTGTTTAGTGGAATGTCAGGACTGGTGTCTTGTCTTGGAATGGATTAGTGGATTGTCGTCTTGGCAAAAACACATAAGGATGACTACTTATATTTGTGAAGCCTCTCTTTAAAATTCGACTAAAGATGGCGTGGATTCAAAGCCAGATGACAGAGTAATCCCGCCTCTCTCTCTTGAGGTGACATTTAGTCTTAATAAATAAAGCAGGCCTAGTGTTCTGGACGGAGGGAGTAGAGGTGGATTTTTGCAAAATGAGTGATAATACTTTGATTGGTGCGGCGTGCCGCAGGGCCCAGTGCGCGGCTCTCCGGTAGATCAGGTCTCTCCGGTGCGGCTCGGCAGGTGGCTCCTTAATTACCTGTTCTGGAAGCAGTGATGAAGTACCGCCATCCAGCCGACCGCGGGCGCGGGGCATCGCTCGGTCTCTCTCCGCGTGCTCCAGTACTTCTCACAATTAGCTCCTCTTAAATATCTCCGGCCCCGGCTTAACGCTCATCCGTTACCGCCGCCCTACTGTTCGGCTGCATCCTCTGGGCTCGGCGGGAGGCTCGTGCTGGGTCTGGCGCGGTGCTCTTTGATTAAAAACACAGCGTGCGGGTTCACGGCTGTGACAAAGGGACAAGGGCACGCGCCGAGCGAGGAACACATTCACGGTGAACGGTGATTAATCTGGGCTGCATATGAAGGTGGGAATTAAGAGCGGCGGCGTTCTTGAGAATCTACAAATAAAGAGATCAGATCAGACTGAGGAAGATGATATGTGACCTGTATGACCCAGGACCAGTCAAAAGGATCTTTTTTCCAGCAGAACTGTGATTTGAATAGTACTGAAAGCTGAAAAAGCTTTTTGGTGCATGGATGGCTAGGATGATATTTGGTCAAGACTATTTGAAAATCTGCAATCTGAGGGTTCAAAATCAATCGATAAATAATAAATTGGTCTTAGCAAGTTCTTAGCAGCTCATATTACTAATCAAAAATTAAGTTTTGTTAAATTTTACTGTAGGAAATTTACAAAATGCCTTCATGGAACATGATTTTTACTTAACATTACACTCTAAAAACACAGTGTTAAAACTACCCAAATTGGGTTGTTTTTTTTTAACCCTATTGCTGGGTAAATATAGGACAGAACACATCAGGGGTTAAATTAACCCAAGTAATTGGGTTATTATTTTTAACCCCTAAAATGGGTTGTTTTTTCTACCCAATAATTGGTTATTTTTACTTAAATAATAGGTTCGTTTGACTTAATTATAGGTTATATTTTCAAATGTAATTTTTAGCTTTCTTCTAAAATCATTAACCACATAAAAACAAAAAAACAGGTGAATATTGTATTAGCTTTATTCATGTTTTGTTCCATTACATTTGTTCAGCACATTACACTTTGTAAATACACTTTACCTCAGAGATCATACAAAACTAAATACAAATTGTGAATTGCATTTAAAACAAGTCGTTTCATATTTATGGGTTGCTCGTAAACATTTATAATAATAATATATTTATGTGGCATCGCAGTCAGCCCCTGCTGGGAGTTGATTTGACCCAAGGAGCTGGGTTGATGTGCCTGTGTGGTGCTAGGGTTGCATTGATTCAAGTCTTAGAAATGATTACCCAGAAAATAACCCAAGTTTGGGTTACATAGCACTACCCATAAACTACCCAAGACTCTGAAAATAACCCCCAAAAATTACCCAAATGCCTCAATCCAACATTTGGGTAGAAAAAATAACCCCAGATTTTTTAGTGTGTATCCAATGTATTGATGGCTATTTCTGCCCAACCGCGAATCTGGTCCAGAGTCACATTACACAATACACAGGCCTATAGCTGGACAATATGATAATATATTCACTAATATGTTTATGTTTAGATTGATTTATTTAGCTGACATTGATACAAAAAGAAAATTCACTGTTAATTATAAAAAGGGGATTCGATTATGAAAAAGTTATTTGCAAAGAAAGTTATTAGAATATGAAAAAGGGTTATTTACAGAGCATTTTCTCTGAAAGGTTCTTAGGGAAAACAAAACGTTTTATCTATGGCATTGCTGTGAAGAAGAAAAACGTTTGGTTCTTTCTGTTATTTTGTTTTTAGAGTGTATAAATATAGGCACAATCAGAGCAACAAGAAGCATTGTGACAAGATGTAGCATTGTTTAGACAAATCAATTGAAAAATACACTGAGGAGACCGATGGCAGAGCAGTGAATATGTGGAAAGTAATGTACAGTAAAAAATAGAGCAGAATTTATGCTTTATAACTTTGGAGCAGCATTAATATTTAGTTAATTGACCTGAAGCCATTCTTGCCCTTATGCCAGACTTATCTTCTGGGTAATGTCCATTAAAATATTGAAAAAAAAAAGGAGAAAAACAATAAAATGTTTAATTCTCTTGACCATCAAAAAAAAAAAGTATTTATTATAACTGAACAGACTAGATTATGCTCACAAAGGCTGCATATGTAATCCAAAATACTGTAAAAACTGCAACTCTGTCAGTTATTATAATATTAAATATCTGTTTTCTATTTTAATATATTTTAAATGTTTTAAAAGCAGTTTTGCTGGTAAAATATGCTTGTGAACAATGTCAGAAACAAATTAGGAGTCAACAAAAATGTGTTAAAAATGATTTAAAACTTATTTTTAAAAAAATACATATTTACAAAAAGTTATGTTATATTTGTAACATACCAGGACAATAATAATGCATTGTATATAATTTACTTGTAGTCACAATTGAAATGTGATTTAAAATATATTTTGTCATATATAAAGCAAAAGCCCATCATCAAAAAAACATAAAAATGTGGAAAAATGAAACCTTTTCAATAGTTTGGATGCATGATTAAATACAAATAATGTACATAATCATTAGTTAGTGATACATGCAACTGGAAATGCAGTCACTAAATGTACAGTAATTCGTCTAATGAGCTCATATTTAGATTAGAGAAGAATCTAAACCTATAATCTGAAATCAGAGAAATTATTTTAATATCAAAAAGTGGCATCTTACATCATATCTCTGCACTTAAGCTAATCAATTTGATTAGAGATAATAGATTTCTCCTCCTCCTGTATATTGCGGCAGAATTACTGCAGACCTAACACTGAGGATAATGTCTGTGTGCAATCTCGACATCAGTCATGATCTGTCTGCATATTCCAATTTCACAAAGCTTATTCTTTAGCCTGGATTATAGAAATGATGCTCTGATGATTTTGTTGAAATTTAATTTTCGGCATGACAAATCACTGAGGGTATCTAAGCTACTTAACCCGACAGTGAAAAAAAAAAGAGAAAAAATGATCACTCTTTCTGTTGTTTGCTAAACAGGATAATCTTCAAGCAGGGAATTTGTGTCAGTACTATTGTTACAGCCTCATGGGGGACATTTCAATCGCATGAAGTGCACAGAGATGCACAAAATAAATATATTTAGGCGGGCTGGTTTGAGTATTTCAGGAACTGCTGATCTATTGGAATTTTCACGCACAACTATCTCTGGAGTTTACAGAGAAAATATCCAGTGAGTGGCAGTTCTGTGGATGCAAATGCCTTTTGGATGCCAGAGGTCAGAGACTGGACAGACTGGTTTGAGCTGATAGAAATGCAACAGTAGCTCAAATAACCACTCGTTACAACCCAAGGTATGCAGAAGAGCATCTCTGAACACACAACGTTGAACCTTGAGGCGGATAGGCTACAGCAACTGAAGACCACACCGGGTGCCACTCCTGTCAGCTAAGAACAGGAAACTGAGGCTACAATTCACACAGGCTCACCAAAACTCGTCAATAGAAATTTTCAAAAACGTGCCTGGTCTGATGAGTCTCAATTTCTTCTGTGACATTCGGATGATAGGGCCAGAATTTGTCGTCAACAACATAAAAAACATGGATCCATCCTGTTTCAACGGTTAAAGCTGGTGGTGGTGGTGGTGTAATAGTGTGGGGAATATTTTCTTGGCACACTTTGGGCCCATTAGTACCAACTGAGCATCATATCAATACCACAGCCTACCTGAGTATTGTTGCTGACCATGTCCATCCGTTTATGACCACAGTGTACCCATCTTCTGATGGCTACTTCCAGCAGGATAATGCACCATGTCATAAAGCACGAATCATCTCAGGCCCCGTTTACACTAGTCCGTTTTAGTTTTAAAACGGCGTTTTAGCAAGAAAACGATCCGCGTCCACACTCGCGTTTTCACCCAGCGTTTCAAGAGATCTCCGTCTTCACTACTCCACCAGAAACGTATATCACATGACCATTGGCGCACTCTGAGCATGCGCGGTCAAGTATAAACAGGAAGCATGCGTCTCGCTCGGCATTCGGTTATTGTTAGTCAACAAACGCTGGTTGAACGATGAACGCGACGGTAAAGAAAGCAAGAGAGGTCTTTTTGAGGACAGACGACGAGGTCGAGTTGTTACGTAAAGTAACAAATGAATATAAAACATCCATGGCTATCGAAAATACAGCGTTTACAGTGAAGAGTGGTCTGCCGTCTGCCGGTGACGTCATAGCCACGTGCGCTTGACGAATAAGGGAAGGATACGCAATGACCCAAAGCCCCAATCACGTAGCGAATCTCAGCAGCCACGCCTCTGTTTTCGAAAGTCTGCGTTTTCCCACGTCCACACTGAGACGCAGCTGCAGCGTTTCAGAATGAAAACGCTCTCTCCAGCGTTTCTAAAACGCTCCGTTTTCGCACCTCGAAAACTCCGGCGTAGTATGGACGGATGGCGTAACCGTAGCAAAACTTATGCGTTTTAAAACGAAAACGCACTAGTGTAAACGGGGCCTCAGACTGGTTTCTCGAGCATGACAATGAGTTCACTGGACAGAAATAGCCTCCACAGTCACCAGTCTTAATCCAATAGAGCACCCTTGGGATGTGGTGGAAAGGGAGATTCGAATCAAGGATGTGCAGCCGGCAAATATGCAGCAACTGCGTAATGCTATCATGTCAAGATGGACCAAAATCTTTGAGGAATATTTCCAGTACCTTGTTGAACCTATGCCATGAAGGATTAAGGCAGTTCTAAAGGCAAAAGTGGGTCCAACACGGTACTAGTAAGGTGCACCTAGTAAAGTGGCCAATGAGTGTATATGTGTCCGTGTATATATGTGTTTATATATTTGTATATATACTGCATTTTTGCTATTTTAACTTTAGTATTTTCCCTAATATACAAGTTTGGCTATACTAATTTTGGACCATTATCATAAGTTATTTTGTTAGGTAAGCTCCAGATTTGGCTTCAGTCCTGACTAATCTAATGCATATGCACAAAAATATTATTGTAAAGCTTCCAATAGAAATTATTAAATCATTTTTATTATATTCTGGAAGTACTTGGCAAAAAACAAATGCGAAAATTATGTTTTCTAAATTTGGTCCTAATGTGTACTTAAACTGAAAATAATAATGTGTTACAATGCACTTATGGTGTAAATACATGTTTTTTTTTACATTGTACTTACACTTGATTATATACCTGCATGTAATTACATCTGTAGTTAATTTGTGTAATTACATTGGTATTTACACTTTTGACCCTCCCTTATACCTTAACCCACTCTTAAACCTACCCATCCCACCAAACTCATCCCTAGCCCTACCTGTATCCCTACTCAAGAGCACCAGAAGTGTTCTGCCATACATTATGAACACATTGTATTTTTTTTTTATGCAAGTACATAGTAGTTAAGGCCACCTAATATAAAGTGGGACCGTAAATTTTCTTTTTTATTATTGTATTGATATCAGACTTTTTAATTAAGAAATTGTTATTTAAAATTCAGTGTTAATAATTTAAATGTATTTAATAAATAAAACCCAGTTGTAAAAAAAATTGTCACATGTGGCACTTTATATAAACTTTTAAATCAGTTTTTATATCAATTTTCAAAATCAGAATTATGTTTCTTTTTCGGTTTGTTGGTAAAACAAATATTTAAACAATGGCTGTAATAAGTTTTCAGCACAGCTTTAGCTTTTGTTTTTTACTGTTCATGTTGTATAACATTTTATTTAGTTTTCATTTACATATGCAGTGTGTGAAGTAAATAAGTGAAAGTCAATTAAGTGAAGTAAAATAGATTATATTATTTTAGTTTCTATTTTATTTCAACTAACTTTGAAATGATTTTTGTTCGACACAAAAACACTGACATCAGTAAACCTCAGTAGGTTTTTTTAAAGTAGTGATAAAAAAATCCACTGCTCCTGATTTTAAATTAAATAGCTGACAGCTTGTCGAGAATGATCCGTAGGGTGTTTTATTAGAAAGAAACGTTAAAATACCATTAACACCTTAACGAAAGCAAATGAAAAGAGGAGACTTTCAGAATTCCACTTTTTTTTTCATAATTTTTCTCCTGTCAAAGAAAACGTGTTATCGCGCTCTAAACTCAGTCCCCTGTCCTCATTCCTCTGAACTCCATTAATTAACCTCTGAAGAATAATTCCACAAAGGTAATACTAATCACACGTTTTTCATTAATAGATCATCACTCATTAATTACTCCAGCAACTGATGCTTCCTCCAGTTTAAACGGAGCGGTGCTATTTCAGTTACGTCTCTCATGAAGTCACGGCATGTGCCACACAAAATAGATGTTAAAGTGATGGCACGTCAGCCACGGATGCAATTATTCACCTCACACATTTATGCTAATTATCAGCACTCTGAATGTAAAGAGCTTATTTGTGCAGTTTTTACTGCCATCACATTGACTACTGATAGACAGCAAGTGAGATAAGTGCCACAATATGAGACGTAGGGGAATGTTAAGAAGTTTGTCAGGTTATTTTTATATTACTTTGTTATACTGTCAGCTCACAGAGACTCTTCTTCAGAGCTGAATACAAGACATATTACATTGTTTGCTATAGTCACTTATAAACGTATTTATTAAGGCAGATTGCTAGTGCTGGGTTGGATTCGCCCTTGCCTTCATAACTAGCTTATTTTATTTACATTTTTGTGGCATACACTACCTTGTCGCCTATCCAATTTTAGGGAAAGCAAATTATAACTTGACTTCTAGTTGATCATTTGGTATCAGAAGTGGCTTATATGAAAGGCAAAGTACTCAAGTTTACGCTTATTTTACCAAAATAAAATATGATCATGCCTTAATTTTGAATTATTTAATTAGGATTGCTTAGACAAACTGCTTAGACAAAAGTCTTGTCACTTAACAAAAATAATGTAGAGTATAGAATATAAAGTCATGGTCCAGTGGAAAAATAATTAATACTGTGTATGACTCCCATGAGCTTGGAGGACTGCATCCGTACATCTCTACAATGACTCAAATAACTTTAATAGAGTCATCTGGAATGGCAAAGAAAGCGTTCTTGCAGGACTCTCAGAGTTCATCAAGATTCTTTGGATTCATCTTCAGTGCCTCCTCCTTTATCTTACCCAAGGCATGCTCAATAATGTTAATGTCTGGTGATTGGGCTGGCCAATCCTGGAGCACCTTGACCTTTGCTTTCAGGAACTTTGATGTGGAGGCCGAAGTATGAGTAGCACTATCCTGTTGAAGAATTTGCCCTCTGCTGTGGTTTGTATTGTAATAGGCAGCATAAATGTTGTGATACCTCAGACTGTTGATGTTGCCATCCACTCTGCAGATCTCTCACACCACCATACTGAATGTAACCCCAAACCACCATTTTTTCTTCACCAAACTTGCCTGATTTCTGTGAGAATCTTGAGTCCATGCTGGTTCCAATAGGTCTTCTGCAGTATTTGTGATGATTGGAATGCAGTTCAACAGATAGGAAAAATCTAGCCTCTGCCTCTTATTTGTTGCTCTGCGATCGACGGCAAGACTTTTGTCAGATAGTGTAGGGTAGTGCCAGGTAGTGCAGATCTGCTCTGCGATCGACGACAAGACTTTGTCAGGTAGTGTAGAGTTCATTCAATAAGCTGCTGGAAATATTACTCAAAATTGTTGGTCTATTTTAGGGGCTTTCACTGGGCTGTTGTAATGAAAACTTAGTTATAGGAACTAGCCACAATTCTTGATTCCCCGATGACAGTATTTAGCATTTTTATCGTCACTAGAAACTCTAAAGTGATGCGAGTGAGCGACAGCAACATCAGTCCTGGATTTAAAGGTGATATTGGATGCCCATTTTAAAGAAGTCAATATGATTCTTCGGCGTCTTAACGAAAAGTCTATAACTTTCTTTGGTTCAATTTCTCAATGGTAGTTTAAATAAACACCATTTTTACCCTATTACCTGTAACCATTGACTTCCATAGAAGGAAAAACAAATATCATGGAAGTAAATGGTTACAGGTTTCTAACAGTTTTCAAAACATCTTCTTTAATGTCCAACAGAAGCAAAAACTCAAAGTTGTGAAACAAGTAAAGTTTTGGCTGAACTATCCCTTTAATACATTGACCTAATCTGCAAAAAAGGTTGCTTTGACAGGCACACTTATCAATATAAACCCTTGAGTGTGTGAAGGTGTTTTGGGGGACTAGAGAATTTCTGATGTGCCTTGACATTTGTGCTTTTTTCAGATGCTTATAAACATGAGTCTAATACAACTCTAAACAGCACTAACTCAGCTACAATAAATGTTAGCAATTGTACAAGATTGTGTTTTTGCGAAAGAAACATTTATGCATGGTTAGTGAAAACAAAAATTTTGAAGTCACTGAAATAAGACAAGCCTAGAGCTTGCTTCATAATTATTCAGTTCACCTTTATTTCTATAGCGCTTTTACAATGTAGATTGTGTCAAAGCAGCTTCACATAGATTATAGTAAATTAAAACGGTGTCAGTCCAGTTATGTGAAAATCATCTTGTTTACTTGCTTAAGGAAAACACTACATTGATTTAAATAGTCTAAGACACTAGAATGCAAAAAACTACTACTCTTTCATGAGTAAAACAAATAAAATGGCCAGAGAGAGACATGTACTGTATACATAGTCTAACAATTTGAAGAAATGGCAGACTGAATGCTGAGTTTCCTCTGACAGATAAACAAAGTGTAAACGATTGATTTCTGCAGACATGTGACTATAGGCTTATGTTTACTCAAATATGTAAATACTCTTGTCATTTCTAATCTTTATTTTAATTTTGGTTGGACGCATGCATTTGGCAGGGATTTCCAACACTATCTCATGGAAATTCGTAACTTTTTGATTTAGTGGCTAATTCGTATGATCTCATTCGTATAATTTAGTATGATTTGCTTATTCCCAAATGACAGTTGGGTTTAGGGGCGAGGTTGGGTGCCAAGCCTCCTTTTTAAAATAATCTTTTATACATTTTCATATGACTGAATTCGTCCGAGTTAGCCAATAAGCGGACAAAATTGATTCAAATTGACAAATTAAACTGATTTCTGAAATTTTGATTTGCTTTTAATTTTCATTTAAATAATCAGCGTACTATGTAGTTTATCTGACAAAACTTTAATCAATTGAACAATATACTTGAGTGAAATGTATAAGATATTAGATATTATGAATCCTTATTTCAGTCAAGCAACAAATATTAATCTTAATTACATTAACACAAAATAAACACATTTACCCGCTTAAATGTTTATTTCTGATGATTAATTAATAATGATATTAAATGTGTTTGATGCTTAATTATTTGTCTAGGTACACACAATTTAGATCCAAACATGTGAGATGTAAGTAAAAAGCTCAATATATTTAACCCTTGTGCACTGTTTAAATTTAAAGCCCTTTTGTTATATTAGAGATGAAAACATCCATTAAATTAAACTGCTGTAAAAATGCATCAAATAAATATTATCAAGTATAATTGCATTATTTTGAAAAGTAACAATAATAATAATGACCTTAAATAAAATTATATATATATATATATATATATATATATATATATATATATATATTACAATTTTTTAATTTAGTTATAGATTTTTTTCTATACATACCTAAGTGTTGAATCTTATGGACCCTTTTCACAAGATTGTTATGACGTGATTAATGGTAATCAGCATCTTAAATCCTGGAAGTTTTTAATATTTAGATAAAAAAAAACATATGTATATTTATATAATGTATCATATCATCCTTGCATCGAATTAGAAAAAACTAATTCCCACTTATGTGAGGCGTTTCTAATGCAGCGTCTCTTGACAGGACTGTAAATTTGACATTGTTTTCACTTCTGGCAGCAGTCATCACAATTTTCTTTTTTTCCTTATTCTGAAAGTCTTGATGACCCTTTCATTGGGTTTTTCTTTTAATATTTCAGTAAATGGGATTGTAAAAAAAAAAAAAAAATTGTACTCTCTCATTCACTTTGCTCAGAGTTTACCCAACTATGACAACTTCATTGCTGAGAGACCAAGAAATGTGAAAAGGGTCCATTATAAATGAAACAATGCCTGCTTTGAGGGTCTAAAAGCACTAAAAACACTCAAAAATCTCTCGTTTTTTTATTTACTTATATTTTTTGTCAAAATGGACATGATTGTATTGAACTGTTGATTTTTTTTAAACAAAGTGTGTTTTATGTGACCTGTTTTTTTGCATCAGTTGATGAGTTCGTAATCTGTTGATCTTGCAACTACTTTAGCACTGATATGCCTGTTCGGGAATGCATGCAACACTTTAAAACTAAACCCTGGTTAATGTGGAATGAGGCTCATCTTGACCCATCCATCATCAGCATAAAGCTGTGCATTGTGTGTGTATGTGTGTGTGTGTTTGGTGAGGCCTCTGGGTTGAGGCTTTAACCTCTGCAGATGAAGATAAGGCACAGTCTCTGACACCTGCAGAACGGTTTGAACACTGACCCACTCCTTCATAAGAGGTGAATAGGTGAACTTAGATGTATCGCTTAATATTTACTATCCCGATTTGGCAGATTCGCAGCGTCCTTCGAGGCTTAACATATATGGCGGATCAAAACATTGCAGGCAGATTTATCCCAAACACCTGCGACTGCAAGGTCACAGAACTCATTTTGTGAGTGGCATGACTACTTGCTTATTAGTGGCGGCCGTGTCCGCTAAACAAATCTATTTGTGAGATTGTACAGTATTGCTAAAGGGCATTTCTGAATTAAATGTAATCAGCTTTACTGGGCTGTGTTCATTTATTAGTAATGTGCTTAAAGCAGATTAGTGGGCTCAGCCGTTTTTAATGATTTATTTTGCTGCTGAGATCTGACAGATTTTCTGCTATTCTTGAAAAAAAAAAGGACATTTCCCAATTAGAATACACGCCTCCCGCTCAACACTTCCATGGTTTAATCTATTGTTCAATGGGAATTATCATTTTCATTAATTGAAATGGATTCCTCTAATAAAGATTTGCCAGGAATTTTTAATCATATTTAACCTTCATAATCATTTAATATCTGGATGCTATTTGGAGGAGATCTGGTATTTAAAAAAAGCTGTCAGAAGATGACATTTTCAACAAAAAAAAAACTATATTGAATCCGTGACCTTTTTTATTTGAGTGTAAAAGAAGGATTAAATGTTAGAATGCATGTATCATGTTATTACTGTTATTAGCCTTTTTATAATGAAAAAGAGACATTTGTTTAAATGTTAAAACACGAATAACACCAAAATACAGTGCTCAGCATATGCAAGTACACCGCTCACAAATCCATCTTTTAAATTAATATTTTAAACAGAAAGCTATACAATATTATATTTGTGAATATACATTAGATTAGTCAATACTGAAGTCAAATCTGGAGCTAATCTAACAAGATAACTTACGATAACAGTTCGAAAAGAAGTACACCCCAAAAAAATTTATATCATAGAAAAATATTAAATACAAATTCTAAAAAGAGGAAAAATCAAGAGAAGCAAAAGTTTTGAAAAAATTCGTTGACATTTTGTAGGTTGTATTTTTTTTGCAATATTTTGCTTGAATTTAATTGTATTATCTTTCAATTTCTAAATATGTTTAGTGATTAAAATATTATTTTAATACATATATCAGTTTAATAAATATGTTTTATTTAAATGCACCAAAATACATTGCCTATATTCACTGAGAAATGGATAAAAATATTCGCTTTCAAAATGGGGTGTGCTCAATTATGCTGAGCTCTATAAATAAATACATATATAAATAAAAAACATGTCTATATAAACTGTTGGGATTCTTGTGAAAATAAAGCATTATTGTGTTTACCACTAATGTATTAATAAAAAAATATATAGATTTTTAAAAAAATATAAAACTGCACATAATAAAATACTATGATAATAATAAAATACAATAATACAAACTAAATAATAATACAATAATAATAATAATAATAATTAAAAAAATATTTATAATAAATTTTTATAACTGTATATGTAATTTATACTTTATGTATGTAATTTATAAGAGCAATGTGAGCAATAATAACCCCGTTAAAATACTTGTCATTTAATTAAATTCTTTGAATTAATAACCCGTGATTGCTCAGAAACAGTTAAAATGTATTGAATTAAAAACTCAAAACAGTTCAAATTTATATAACCTTACTATTAGAAATATATATCATATTTCCTAAAAAACTTTGTTTTGACTATTCATTCCCTTATTAAAAACTATGCATAACTATTATTATTATTATTGTTGTTATTATTATTATTATTATTATTATTATTATTACATTTTATGCAGTTCAACACAGACCAAATACTCTGAGGGTTAAGTAACAACGATGTAATAACGTGCCATTTTTCTGGCCATGTGTAATCTGTATATTCACTGAAATACTGGTCCATATGGACTTGCAGTTATCCTCATCTGAGTGAACAACAGTCTGATTGTTAGATGTGTGTTCTCCAGCCGTTGGCCATGCCCAACTCACCGCAGTCCACTCTCTCTCTTTCCGCAGTGTGGTGTGTGTTGGGGGAGACGGCTCTGTTTCTGAGGTGGCCCACGGGTTGCTTCTCCGGGCCCAGATGGACGCTGGGAGGGACACAGACTCCATCTTCACGCCTGTCCAAGCAGCACTTCCTCTCGGCGTAATACCAGCAGGTGAGGATCAGGGGTGGTGCGTCTCTTTCTCCTGCAGCTGTTCCCAGATCAGCCTAAAGTCCAGATCCTGTGTGTGAGAGTTCAGTCCTCGCTGAGTCAATGCGAATTCACTGTTGACCCAGTTTACATTTATTTTATGCTTTTGGTTGTTTTGTGGTAAGTTGCTTTCTATTTAAAAAGATTTATTTAGCAAAAATAAATGTTATATATCTATTTCCACATGATATCATAATCCTTTAACCTCTTCCTCTGGCATCATAGTATGCTCTAAGTTGTAGTAAACTATAAAAACAATTATATATCAATTATATTTATGAGTCTTATGAGCGCATATATTTATGAGCCACATATTGTAAATATAGTACTTCTATTTTATTATTATTATTATTATTATTATTATTATTATTATTATTATTATTATACTTTTAATTTCATTTTTATACAAATTTACATTTTATGGTTTATGTTAAAAACAACAACAATAATAATAATAATAATAATAATAATAGTAATAATAATAATAATAATAATAAATAGTAAAATAATAATAAATAGTAAAATAATAATAATAATAATAGTAATAATAGTGTAATTAATATAAAATATTTTGGTGTTATTGCTTATATTATAATTGTTTTATTAGGTATTATATCACACCATATCTAAAATAACCCAATCAATCAATCAATCAATCAATCAATCAATCAATCAAAATAACTACATGAAAACCAATCAACAAACTAACCAAATAAATAAAAAAACAAAAAAAAAAACAACAAATCAAAATAACTACATAACCAATCAACCAACCAAATCAAATTAAAT
>CAIGQQ010003610.1:7117139-7138467 GCA_903798035.1 Danio albolineatus | reverse complement strand
TATTATATTATATTATATTATATTATATTATATTATATTATATTATATTATATTATATTATATTATATTATATTATATTATATTACATTATTCATTCATTGTCTTTTCGGCTCAGTCCCTTTATTCATCAGGGGTCGCCACAGCGCCACACCGCCAACAGCATATGTTTTACACAGCGGATCCCCTCCAGCTGCAACCCATCACTGGGAAACACCCATACACTCATTCATACACACACATACATTATGGCCACGCACACTACGGATAAATTTGCTTCCCCAATTCACCTAGAGTGTATGTCTTTGGACTTGTGAGGGAAACCAGAGCACCCAGAGGAAACCCACATAAATACGGGGAGAACATGTAGAAATTTTAGCTGACCCAACCGAAGCTCGAACCAGCGACCTTCTTGCTGTGAGGCGATTGTGCTACCCAGTGCACCACCATGACGCCATATATTATTTTACATTATATTCATTTGATATCAATTTTGAAATCAATTAACAAATAAAAATCAATCAAATATTTTGATAAGAGAGTACCTTAACATTTTTCCCAGAGATGGGTTGTGGCTGGAAGGGCATCCGCTGCGTAAAACAAATGCTGGTTAAGTTGGCGGTTCATTCCGCTGTGGCGACCCCGGATTAATAAAGGGACTAAGCCGACAAGAAAATGAATGAATGAGTACAGTAACATTTAGATGTGCTCAAAGCAGACGTACCCCCCGCCCCCAAAAAACACATGTAATTACCATGTACACATCATAAAATATACATGCGTTAGTTACGTCAACTCCCAATTATCCAACACTAGTTTTTTACCGCATTAATTTGTCAATATTCATAACACAATACGAAACCTCTAATTACAAAGAGTGTTTCGTATAGCTTATTTACACGAAGCAGGATAAACATCCACCGCCCAATTAAAGGCTTCCTCCAGTATATACTCCTCGGTACGTATAGCATATAAATTGCAGCCTTCTAATTAATTTGCCTGCTTTTAAGGGTTTCAGGGGGACTGTTAATTTCTTTGATATTCCAGGCAAAGAACCAAAATGTTGGTGCAGTTTCCACGAGACTCTTAGACATGCTTGACTAGCGAGTCATTGCATCACATTCATCTGCCTGGATGAGGGAGACATTAACTGCCTTATGAATATTCATGCTGTCTGCTTAATTAAGTTAATTGTTCTGCAGAAGTGCTCGCACTTCTAAGGACAATTTTTTTTCTCTCTCTCTCTCTCTTTCCCTCTCTCTCTCTTTCAAAAGCCCCCTTCTTCCTTCCCATTCGCCCACCCCCCGCTCTAATATGTGGGCGCGGGCACCATTCGTCACCCGCTTCTGGAATGGAGATGGTAATATATGGAAGTCCCGGTGATGTTGGCACAGGCTGTTGCTCTGAGCCTTGCAGGAGAAGCAGATGCACGCTTGAAATATAGTGTTGCAGCGCCACAGACATCAGCGAACAACAAAAGAACAAAACCACCAATGCCCGACAACCATTGTATAACGTAGACAACACGCATTGACGAAACTCAAGCCGGATGCATCAGATCTGTGCGATAAATAGTCATTTCAGCATTCGGATAGTATTTTAGCATTCAGAGTTTTTAATATCACATTATCTGAGATCCTTAAAGGCACAGTATTCCGCTTTTGCCACTAGAGGGTGCATATTCACAACAAACAAAGACATAGTTTGATGACTATGTGACTGAGTGTGGAATCATGGAAGTTGTCATATTCATTATATCCTAAGGGACTCCTGCAGAAATTGTGTTCATGGATAAGCTAAAGTGTTCAACACTTATGGCAGACTGAAAGCCATTGAATCGAAATGAGACCGATAACTGGGCCAGACGGAATCTGCAGACATTTTTTGCTATTTCTTTGCAGAATTTAGCTAAAAATCTGCGGATTTATGTGGCATGATTTTAGGAGTGTCATACCTAAAACCTTAATAAATGAAATAAAAAGTAATACCTTTTTAACTTTGATTTAATGTTTACAATGCAAATCCAATTAGATCTACTGTTTTTGGTTAACAAAGCAAGCCTCTCGTATAAAATATTTACTAAAAGACAGAAAATATTACTCTACAAACTGTATAGTAAATAAATCATATGAATATTTTCATATTAGTCAATAACGGCGCATTCACACGAGGCCTCAACGTCAACACTTGACAGAGGGTGTGTCTGAAGTTGGGGCTGACGTGACCGTCATAGCAGCATCAGCCAATGAAATTAGTCAACAATCGGCTACTGTCTGAACTGGTGTATTTGCATACAGGGATCTGATTGGCTGACGCTTCTGTCGGCGCTTGAAAAGTTGAGAAAGACCTAACTTCTGCAGCGAGCAACGCCACTGAAGCGCCGCCGACGGATCCACAATGAAGTTCGGCAACGCCTGACGTCACCCACTCAAAGTGAATGGGAAGCGTTGACGCTGACGCCCCGTGTGAATGGGGAATAATATAACTAAGAATTACTTTAAAATCAGAATAAATAAACATTCTGCTAAACCGATACCACTCAGATCCTGCTCTGACATAAAATTTCTCTAGCAGGCTAACCCAAAAGTTATCTTAAATAACTGTCTAAAATTAAAGCATGTTGATAAAATAAGTTTCTGTTTCAAAGCACGTTGATAAAATAAGTTTCTGTTTCAAAGCGGCATTCTTTCTTGTGCTTTTTTCTTTCAGTACAGTTTTTAATAATATTTAATAGCCCTAAGCAATCAACATTGTATTTTATAGCCTATTTATTTAGACAGCTGTGTGTTATCTTATACATACAGTACATACCTACAAGGGATATATCAATGATGTCTCACGGCAATTTGTAACTTATTGATTTAGTGGCTAATTCGTATGAATTCATACGATCTCATTATTACAATTTATTTCGATTTGCTTATCCCCCAATGACAGTTGGGTTTAGGTGCCATGCCTACTTTTTAAAATCGTACATTTTCATACGACTGAACTCGAATTCGTACAAATTAGTCATTAAACTGACAAAACATATAATAGTTACGTTTCCTCATGAGATCAGGCTGGATATATTAAGCATACTGTAACTCCAAATAAAAAAACAAAAACAAAAAAGATAGCCTACGTATAGTGGTGGGGCATTTGGACATTTAAATATATAAAAATATTACACGATGATTACCTAACATAATTTACAAACACATGCAAACAGTGAAATCTCGAACAAGACAAAACTATAATGCATCTATGAAATTATAAAAGAAGTATACATTCATTCATTGTTTTTCTGGGTCTCCAGGCAGTTTAAGTTAGCTCATCTCACCTGTCATCCTTAGATGACAGTTAGTTAGTCTTGACGTAGTTCATTGGTTCTTTTGCCACATCAAAAATCTCCATAAAATAAAGTTTCACGAGCTGTCCCAGTCCAAAAACAGAAAAAGATTAATTAATTAGTTTTGAGCATTCAGCAACACACAGTGACAGGGGCACAGATATTATAAAGCAGTGCTGTTTTATCATAGTAAATACATTTTACTCCATTAAAAAAAATATTTCTGCTGCTTGTTTAGTCTACTTAATTATAGTGAGCTGAATCAACACAATTATTGGAGGTCTTTTCTGGGATAACGTATTTGTTTTATGTTCAATCAACTTAAATTTGTAAAAACAATTAAGTTAACGTAACTGATTTGTGTTGAGACAACTTGAAGGAATTGTGTGGAACCCAGCATTTTTTTTTACAGTGCTTGCAGTCTAATAAAACACACAACATATTAAATATATATTAATAAAAAAAAAACCTGCTTGAGGATTCCAGCTACAACCAAATGAAAAAGAAATAGACACTAATAATAATAATAATAATAATAATAGTTGGGTCAGTTGAAATTCGTGTGTGGAGTTTGCTTGTTCTTTGTTGGTTGGCGTGGCTGTAGTGTATGTGTGTGTGTTTGAATGAGTGTGTATCGATGTTTTCCAGTACTAGGTTGCGGCCGGAAGGGTATCTGCTGTGTAAAACATACGCTGGATAAGTTAGCGGTTCATTTTGCTGTGGTGATCCCTGATGAATAAAGGGACTTAGCCGAAGGAAAATTAATGACTAAATGAATAATAATAATAATAACAAAAACAACAAAATAAACAACAATAAAAATAATAGTAATAATAATAATAAAACGATTTCTATTTCTTGTCTAATTGTATATCAAATAATATTTTAATCTCACAATTTTTAGAAAAATGTAATAAAAATGTATTATATTAAATCAATTAAGAAATTCTTCAATTTATAAATAAAAGAATTAAGTTATTAGAGAGTGAAATACAGATGTCCTTAAAGATGACATGGACCAACAACTGGGAAAAAAATAAAAAAAATTATGGTAAATTATAATTTAAATCAAAACAGTCATATAAGCGATTATGATGTAATGATAAAATGTCAATAATTAATTGATTATAATTCATAAGTCATTTGCACTTGCATGAGAGACAGACGCAGGGTTTAAATATAGTGTTGTCGTGCCACAGACAGCATTCATTCATTTTCGGCTTAGTCCCATCCAAACACACTCATTCACACACACACACTCACACTACGGCCACGTCAACCCACAAACAAGAAGCAAATTCCACTTACGAATTTCAACTGACCCAACTAGGACTCGAACCTGAGACCTTGATGTGAGGCGACAGTGCTAACCACTGAGCTACCGTGTTGCCTCATTATTAATATAATAATAATAATATTTATTATTATTATTATTATTATTATTATTATTATTATTATTACTAGTAGTAGTAGTAGTAGTAGTAGTAGTAGTAGTAATAGCAGCGTCTATTCTTTTTACCCTTGGTTGTGGCTGAAATCTACAAGCATATTTTTTTTCATTAGTACAGTATGTATAAAAAAACACTAGAAAAGTGTTACATATTTTGTTATACCCAATTCACCTACAGGTATACCACATGTCTTTGGACTTGTGGGTGAAAGTGGAGCACCCGGAGGAAACCCACGCAAACACAGGGAGAACATGCAAACTCCACACAGAAATGCCAACTGACCCAGCCGAGGCTCGAACCAGCGACCTTCTTGCTGTTAGGCGATTGTGCTATATAATAAAACAATTAATAACCAACAACTAATGTATAACATACATATGCACTGACGAAATTTAAGCCAGCTTCCTCAGATCAGTGCAATAAATGGTAATTTTAGCTTTCAGATAATGAGTTTTTAATATCACACCCACTGAGACTGTTAAGGCGAGAGACGTTTTTTTTTCAAGCGCTTCTCAATTTTGAGCTTTTTAGGTTTCCATAAAGTGGTTTTCATTTCAGTTTGATGAACAGATGATGCACAAAATACAGGCATTTGTTCATATATAATTTGTCTGGTTACATAAAACATTTTATTCAACAAAAAAATGAACATTTATATTTTCTGGTTGTTTACTGTATTTGTAGGATTATTGAACATTAAAAGAGATTTCCAAAATCCCCATTGTAAAAATCTTTGACTAGGAAATGTAAAAAAAAAGAAGAAACAAGTAATTTAGATTTTGGTACTACAAAGTAGCTCATATATAACTAAACAATGTGTCATTTGCATATTTGCATACTTGTAATACAAAAAGTGTCTGCAATGCTTAATATAATCAATCACTTGGGGAAGTATGCAGAAAACGATTAGTTCACTTTTCTTATAAGTAACCGCATTCATTAAATTTATTTTAATTGTTGTTAGACCAATAATTCACTTATATTACAGTTTGTCATTACTATTACTATTTGTTTTTCTGTGGGACTCTCTCTCTCTCTCTCTTCGTTAAAGCACAGCAAAGCCACAGCCTGTCGTTTACGATACTGAGTGAAATCAGCTCTATTCCAAAACCTAGCAAGCTGCCTACATAGGCAGTATTTTAAGGCGTGATAAGCACACTCCTGAGGAGAAGGCTGCTTTTCAAAAGGAAAGATGCTTTACCGTCTTTGGCAAAATTCTGAAGCATTATTAAGAGTAATGCCTTGTGATGAGCTCAGAAGAAAAAAAAATGGCAGACGCTGTAAAAAATTATATGATCAAAAAGTCATGACAACATATGTTTGTGTGTTAATTCCAATTTATTAAGCCAGTTTAATGTAATTTAACTTAAAATGACTCAAACGGTTAAGCTGATTTAACTTAAACATTGAAGGAAACAAGTATTTTTTTGTGTGTGTTTTGGGGCGTCACAGTGGCACAGTGGGTAGCACAATCACCTAACAGCAAGAAGGTCACTGGTTCGAGCCTTAGCTGGGTCAGTTAGCATTTCTGTGTGGAGTTTGCATGTTCTCCCCGTGTTCGCATGGGTTTCCTCTGGGTGCTCCGGTTTCCCCCACAAGTCCAAAAGACGTGTGATTTAGGTGAATGGGCTAAGCTAAATTGTTCATAGTGTTATTATTATTGTTTCATTTAAAATTCATAACTTAAGTTACATTAAACATAACCACAATAATAATAACAATAATATTAATAATAATCCTCCTCCTACTCCTACTACAACTAATAATAATAGGGATAATTGTCCTTCACACAGACAATGAAATAAAATAAAATAATAAAATATGACAAGTTATATTAAACACTACTACTAATTATAATAATCATTATTATTGTGATAATAGTTCTTCATACAGACAATGGAATAAAATAATGGAATTAACAAACAAAAATGGGCAACATGAAAACTAATCTAGCTGTCATGGAAACATCATAAAGCATTAAAAACTAAATGTAAATGTCACGTTTCCACAATTATCCATGAGCATTGTATGAACACCATTAAAATGACAAATGTTTATTAATTTAATATAGGTCCTATATATGCAGTATATATATGTGTGTGTGTGTGTATGTGTGTGTGTGTGTACATTATACCAATCTCAAAAGTTTATTTATTTTTGTACTTTGTGGCAATATACACTTAATAATAATAATAATAATAATAATAATAATAATAATAATAAAGACATTCGCTGTTTGTTCAAACTACTTGTTTTAAATGAGCTGAAACTAAATTATTAAAGGTTTTTTGGGACAACTTAATTGTTTTATGTTAAATCAACTTAAATGTTTGTTTAACTTAATTCCTTCATGTTGTCCCAACACAAATCGATTGTGTGGAACCCAGCATTTTTTACAGGGTGTGCAGTAATAACAGCATAAACAAGCAGTATATATCACCATACAAAACCAAAAATGATGTGATTTAGTGTATGTACTCAAGTAAATAAAAGGGCCTCTTCTATAGCAGCTTTCAGATAGTAAGGCAAGCTCACTCATTTTGGAAGCTGCTCCGCCAGACGCTGCTACCTTTACTGAGGAGATCCTGGCTCTCTTGTTGAAATCATCACAACATATGGAAACTCCCAGAGAGGCCAGGAAGCGTCATGGATGTGTTTGTGAAGCGGGGCTGCATTACCAGTGACCTGGTAGGTGGGAAGAGGCAAGTTTACTCGCAGCCAAATTCAGTTGGAGTGCGAGTTTGTGTCCAGCACAGTCAGAAAAAAAAGGGAGGGAACGCTTTCATCCAACACCTCCGTCCTGTTCTCATTTACAGACATTTGCTTTCATACCCTGTTGATCTGAGCAAACACACTGGCCAGATAAACTGCATGAAAGGAAATGCCTACTCACCCGACAAGGACAAGCCTCTCTCTGCTGTTTGTCTCTGCTAGTAATCAGTACAAATACACACACCTGTTCTCCCTGCGCACGCTGCCAGCAAGGTAAACCGCCTTAATTGGCATGAGGTGATATTAACTTAAATTAATGCCCTTTAACAAAGTCCTCATCCTGTAATGATTAACTTTACCTCACTCATTAGGAAGGCGAAGCAGCTGCCATTTTTAAATCAGTGCCGCTTCTTAACTATTATAGCGTAGTCTACATAGCGTGCAGGGGAGTGTGTTTCAAATCACAGAACGTTGAAAATAGTGTTTATAGTGTTTCCGATTGTTTTAAATGAGTTTTAAATGAATTGTTCACCCAAAACTGAACATATACTCACCATTAAAGATCCTGAAGTGATTTGAAATGTGCACTTTTATTTAATGTTTGACTTAATCTCAACTGAAAAATGAAGAGAGGGTGGGACACAGAGTAGCCCCTCCACTTTTTAAAAAGTAACCAATAGCATTTTGTTTAATCACAGCTCTGACAATAAGAGCGATTTAGCTCAAACGCATCAAAGGAAAAACAAATGCATCTTGAAGGGGGCGGGGCATGTCAGACTCCAGAAAGTATTTGATTGGACAAACTTTGATGAGAAACTGAAGGATGAGGTGATGTGAAAAAAACGTTGATCCACTTAAACGGAAGTGACAAACTGGTTTTATATCTCCTAAACGCATATTTCAAGAGTTCACACTTAGCTGATGATTGATTATAAAGCTTGTTTGGCATGCTGTCCCGGGAGAGAACCCTGAGCTCATAAGATCCTTGAGCCTGGGGCTCCCTCCCGTTCGCAAAGCGAGAGGAGAGTTTGAGCTCAGGTATATCTCGAGAACTCCCCTGCGGGTAGCTAATGAAAGGATAGTGATTGCTATGTAAAGATAACTACTTACTAGGAGCATGCACAGCAAAAAATCCAGTGTTAAATATACAGTGTGATTATTTTGGTGTTGTTCAGTGTTAAAAACGGAGTACATTTTAATCCACGAGTGTGAAAGAGCGTATATTTAAGAGTTTTTTTTTCAGTGTTAAACTTTTAACCCAAAATGCAGTGTATTTCCCACTATGGGAAGTACAGTTTTTTTTTCTCAACCGATTCTTTTGGACAAACAATGATTAAACCATTGTGTTTATTTAAACATGAAACATGTCTTGTTGCATTTTAAAAAACAACGAGTACAATGTATTGAAATTATTTCTAAAAAGGTAAATGAACATTAATGAATTAAAACTATTTTCAACATATTTGATCCGTTACACACACACCAATTGGTAATATAGGAAAAAAAGGTAATATATTAACACTTTGAAGTGTAACACACACACTCCAGTCCAATGTAAGAATAAACTCTTACTGTGTTAAAATCATCTCCGTGAGTAATGTTCAAATTTCACACTTTAGAAAGTGTTATTTTAACTCCAAAACGGAGGGAGTCATATGTACACCCAAGGAGTGTTAAGTTAAACTCAAATTGAGTTAAATGTACACTGATTTTTTTGCTGTGTGTCTATGGTGCCGATTTGGATTAGTCAATTAACTTGGTGCGAGGAAACCGGGGAACCTGGGGGAAACCCACGTGAGCACGGGGTTAACGTGTAAACTCCGTGCAGAAACGTCAGCTGGCTTGGTAAGGACTAGAACCAGTGACGTTCTTGCTGTGAGGCAACAGTGCAACCACTGGGCCACCGTGCCACCCATCTAGGAAAGGAGGAGGAGTGGGGGTGGAAGGGGGATTCTTCAAAACAAAGTTGACTGTGATATAGAACTTAGGGTATACTGTTCATAGTGGCTGAGGAATCATCTGATTTCGTGAATCATGAATTGAATAATGCGGGACCAGCTGCAAGCAATCATATGCACGTGATTCTTTCGAAATTAGTTTATAAATAAACTTCACTTTGTGACTGTTTTGGAGCACACCAACATATATATGTCCTTTAAGCTAACAAACTAGCAACCTAGTGTCAAAACCTTTTGTGTCAAAACCTTTCCTGCCTTTTCTTTTCAACAGGTATGTGCGTCAACAATCTGTCTTGTGTTTTTAGAGATGCTCCTCCTTTTTCTGCAGATTTCTGCAGAGTTTTATCCCATCATTGAGTCTATTTATTTAATTGTGTAAATGTGTGTAAATATATAGTTTTTAAAGTAATTTAAGTAATATTATTGACTAATGTAAAACTGTTAATTTAATTTATTTACAATACAGTTTGTAAAGTAATATTTTCTGTCTTTTAGTACACTGTAAAAAATAAATCCGTAAAATTTACGGTAAAAAAAATAGCAGCTGTGGTTGTCAGTATTTCACTGTCAAAGATACAGTACAAACCATAAAAGTTATTTCTCATATTTACAGTAAACTACCGTATTTCATTAATTTAAGGTGATATGTCTGTATTTTGAATTACCAATATCTACACATGTTTTGTTACACGGATAGACACGTTAATTCAGCCATATGCAGGGGGTGATGAGGAAGTTACATAATGAACCAATGCTCATCACAAACAACTTTTCCCACAAGCAGAAAAGAGTATCAGTGTGTAGAAGTTGCTCAATGTCATTTACACAGCTACTAAACACCAGTATGGTTGCACACATAAAATTAAAGTCATGAAATAAACATTGTTTATCAACATTAGATGAAACATAAATCTCTACAGTGCATAACTGATGGGAAAACGACTAAAAAAATCCAAAGTAATGTCAACAAAAGCATAAAAAGTGACATGCAATTACATGAATGGAAGGAAACATACTGTTAACCAGGTTATAGATTTTTACTGTAGTATTTTTACAGTTTTTTACCATTGAAATCACAGCCATTTTTACAGTGTAGATATATTATATAATAGACTTGCTTTGTTTGCCAAATAGGTGGATCTAGATAAATTTGCATTGGAAACATTAAATAAAAGTTAAAAAAGGTATTATTTTTATTTAATGCATAAAGTTTTTAGTTACGATACTCTCAAAATAATTCCACATAAATCCATACTTTTCTTATAAAATTCTCAACAGAAACAGCAAAAAATGTCAGCAGATTCTGTCTGGCCCTACCGATAAGATATTTGTAAACAAGCAGTTGAAGAGGTGTACCTAATAAAGTGGCCAGCGAGTGAATTTTCCATATGTCACAACAGTGGTGTGAATACTGTCTCACAGCACACTCCTAAGTAAGCAGTTTCTTGACATACAGAGTTTTAGTGATTTAATGTAACCACTACTTAAATGCAAAACTGAAACTTATAATATTGTTATGCTCTGAAAAGCAAACATCCTAAACCAAGAGAATTGTGTGCAATTAAAGCATATAAACGACATAAAATATTGGGGACTATACACGAGCTGTGATTGGTCAAACAGAAATTAAATGGACAGGTTCCCGATCTGTCTCCTGCAGCAGGTGCTGGCGAACATTGATATGCATGGAAGAGAGTCTACTATAATAAAGCAAAGCTACATTTTTTCACGTTTCTGTAGCCATTCTTAATGGAATCTCATCACTCACCGAGAGTAAACAGTGTCTGTGCAGAGATACACGCTATAGCAAACATCATGGGACCATATGCCACAGCATTCAGATGGTCTCATAACATCAGCATCAGCGTGTGTCTAACGAGAAGAAGCTTTATCACAAAATCACCTGTGCGGAGAACAACATTTATCCAAATACAGAAGCTGCATGTTTATGAAAAGCAAAAGTTCATTTAAAGGAACAGTTCACCTAAAATACAAATGGTAGTCTCAGTAGTCTCAATACAGTCTCAGTGAGCACAGCGGAATGAACCGCCAACTTATTCAGCATGTGTTTTACACAGCGGATGCCCTTCTAGCTGCTACCCATCACTGGGAGACATCCATACACACTCACTCACACACGTACACTACGGACAATTTAGCTTACCCAATTCAACTGGAGCGAATGTTTTTGGACTTGTGGGGGAAACCAGAGCACCCGGAGGAAATCGTGCTACCCACTGCGCCACCGTGAGGCCAATAATATAATATAATATAATATAATATAATATAATATAATATAATATAATATAATATAATATAATATAATATAATATAATATAATATAATATAGGGGCGCCACGGTGGCGCGTGAGTAGCACGTTCGCCTCACAGCAAGAAGGTCGCTGGTTCGATCCCCGGTTGGGGCAGGTCCCGGTTGGGCCAGTTGGCATTTCTGTGAGGAGTTTGCATGTTCTCCCCGTGGTTGCGTGGGTTTCCTCCGGGTGCTCCGGTTTCCCCCACAGTCCAAAGACATGCGGTACAGGTGAATTGGGTAAGCTAAATTGTCCATAGTGTATGTGTGCGAATGGGAATGTGTGAATGTGTTTCCCAGAGATGGGTTGTGGCTGGAAGGGCATCCGCTGCGTAAAACAAATGCCGGATAAGTTGGCGGTTCATTCCGCTGTGGCGACCCCGGATTAATAAAGGGACTAAGCCGAAAAGAAAATGAATGAATGAATGAATCTTGTATAACATAAAAGTTGAATTATGGTCATATTGATCATATCACTATTGATCATATATTTTGTCATTGTATATGTAGTAAATATACAATAATGCACAACATGTTTGTGTTAGTATATATTACTTATGAGTAGGCCCACACGAAATCTGCATGCACAGAAATCCACAGATTTCCATAGATTTTTAGCCTATCCAGTCTATGTAAATGTGTGTACACTTACATTTTTTTTTTCAGTTTTTAAATTAATTTCACTAATTTATTGTGATAATATTAGTAATAATAGTAATATTAAAATGCTCATATGATTTATTTACTTTACAGTTTTTCTGTATTTCAGTAGATATATTATGTGAGAGACTTGCTTTGTTTACCAAATAAGATCAAATTGGATTTGCATCGTAAACATTAAATACAAGTTAAAAATATATAATTTTTTATTTTATATATTCAGTTTTTTAGTTAAGTTACTTCTAAAATCATTTCACATAAATCCGCAAATTTTTTACTAAATTCTCTGCAGAAATAGCAAAAAATGTCCGCAGTTTCTGTCTGGCCCTACTTATGACCATGTACACTTATCTCACTTACAAAACAAGGAGCTGCAGAGTGTTTGGCCAGGAACAAGAAAATGTAAAAAAACACAAAAGGAGCTGTGGTCAGTGAAGGGTGGTCTAAACAGAGATGGGAGAATCTCAATTTATCATTGCCAAGTTGTTTTGTCAGGCTAAGCACACAGAAGAGGCTAAGCTCTAGTTGGAAACAGTAACAGACCCATAGACATTAAACTTCGATCAATGCTAATTAGCATTATTAGCAACAATCACCATCCTCCTGTCTGCCTCTCAGTTTAGACTTTGTTTGGCCTCTCATGGTGGAAAATGTTCTAAAATGAGATGACTCTGACCAAACCCCTGCAATACTGAGCCAATAAAAACAATTCAACACTTCCTCTGTCCACTATCGCAGTGTTTTTGCTCATTCCATTGACCCATCAGCGCACCCCTTTATTGTAACAGGGACTTGTTGTTTACCCAGAGGAACATTTTATTGCTAACAGGTTGCAAAGGCTGAATTAATTTAGTTCCGAGTGTTTTCATTCATCTCAGATGTTCGTCCAAAAATTTCGCAGCATAAATAAAATAAAAGTTATTGGTTGAAATATATATATAATCCAGTAAAATTGAAGATTACTGGCATCTGACTATATATTCATTCATTCATTTATTCATTTTCCTTCGGCTTAGTGCCTATTCCAGCATATATTTTACGTTCCCAGAACTGGGAAACACCCATACACATTCTCATACACATGCACTCATTCACTACAGTCAATTTAGTTTATCCAATGCACCTATATCGCGTGTCTTTGGACTGTGGGGGAAACCGAAGCACCTGGAGGAAACCCACATGAAAATGGGGACACTGAAATGCCAAATGGCCCAGCCTGCTAAGTTGTAAGTTGTTAGTATCATGCTCGGCAGAATAATCAGAATTTAAATTGGCTTTTGGAGAGAAGAATTAAATGTAAATATTGGATGAATGTGAGGAAATATGTACAAAAGCTCAATCATTAACATTGAATAGTAATCTTAAATTAATACAGTGCAACTGGATTATGAGAACATACATCACCCAGACATATGGATCAAGTGGAGTGAAAATGTTACACTTTTGCACTGTATGTGGGATTGCCAGAAGGTACAGGAATTTTGAAAAGAGGTGACTATGTTTATTTTTAAAATGGTATCTATAAAACTGGGCAGCACAGTGGCGCAGTGGGTAGCGCTGCCGTCTCACAGCAAGAAGGTTGCTGGTTCGAGCCTCGGCTGGGTCAGCTGGCATTTCTGTGTGGAGCTTGCATGTTCTCCCGTGTTGGCATGGGCTTCCTTCAGGTGCTCCGGTTTTCCTCACAAGTCTAAAGACTTTAGGTGAATTGAGTAAGCTAAATGTGTGTGAAAGAGATGTTTGGGATGGGATGGGATGTTTCCCGTGATGGGTTGCAGCTAGAAGGGCATTCGGTGCGTGAAACATATGCTGGATAAGTTGGCGGTTCATTCCACTGTGGCAACCCCAGATTAATAAAGGGAGTAAGCCGAAAACAAAATGAATTAATGTATCTAAAACTGCCCATGAAACCAGAAATGTTTATTTTGGGAATTACTTATGAAAATATTCATTGCCGCAGCAGCACTCGTAAACTTATCGATAAAGGTATACTCCAAGCAAAGCATGGAAAGGCCAGCTATTGTACAGTGGATCAAAAATATGTCCTTCTGTTTAGCTATAGAAAAGATTTCATACATGTTAAAAAGTAAGCTTAGTGTTTTTAAGAAAATGTGGACATTATTTCAAATTTAAATTTCAGCAATTTATTAAATGAAACAGGAAAAGACTAAATAAACCAACTTTGATTTAGCCTATCTACATATTCCCCCTATTTCCAAAGATTTATTTAAACAAACCATTGTTATATTGGTGATCTGGTGCATGCCTTCTATAGATGATTTGTATTTTTTTTTTCTAGAACAGTCTGTTACTAATTTAAAAACCTATGCCCAATGCCCTCTTACCTTTTTTCTTTTTTACCCCTTTTTCTTTTCCTCTTTTTTTAGTTTTGCATGTTTTTTAGTTTGTTTTTAATAGTTTTTTCCTCTAAATGTAAAACAAAGATGTAAATATGATTGTGATGCTATATTGTCATCTCAATAAAAAAAGATTGTTAAAAGTATGCATCAAATATGAACTTAAGTACATATAAAGTACAGATGCCTAAAAATGTACTTAAGTACACCAGTGAAGTAAGAAAGTTACTGTCCACCAATGCAAAACTGCCTTAGGTGAAAGTCTGCATTTGCTCTATGTTTCTTGGGAAAGCAATTGAGGTAATAAAGAGATCCGCAATTTTTCTTTGATTCGTAATACCTTTTAACTCAAACTGTATTCTTCTTTATTTCTTTTTTTGCTACTGATCCAGTTGGAAAAAATGTTAAATAAAAAGAAAATAAGATTGCTTATCATGGGATTCATCTGTTGGCATGGCAGTGTTTTCCTTCTTAAAAATAAAGCCACGTATAAACATCAAAAATTTTGGACTTCTAGTTCTTAAGATCTCTTAAATCTCTTAAACCTGAGCCATGTGTCTGTGTTTACATCTCACGGACACACACAATCCTCCCTTTGCTATCTGATGTGAAACTCAGCGTTAGTCCAAACTCAAACACGGGCAGATTAAATGACCATCTTTCACCAGATCGGAACCCCCCAAAGCCAAGACGAAAATAAATAAAGAAGATTCTTTTGCAAAGACTCTTCTCTAGCATTAAACTCCCATGTGAATGAGAGCTTAATGTGAAGGTTAAGTCAGCAAGCATTAGGTTATCACGGGTAACTTTAGATCATCAATTGGTGGTGTGGTGTGGTTATCTCTTGGTCTGTGTGGGGGCAGCTATGTCAACATCAGCCCCTCTGTGTTTGAAACAGAAACAGACGTGGTCAGCTCTCTCCCCCTCCCTCTCCTCCATCTGTCTCAGAGGGCGGCTGTTGGATGGGTTGGGAGTTTAGGAAATCAGCAGGGAGCACGGAGGTGTTGAGGTCTGTCATCCTGTTGTTGATGGTCCACACCTGTCTGTTGTTTTTAGGGTTATCTAAGAGACTGTTAGGGACATTAGTACGGTTGATGTTTCATTGGCTGTTTACACTGTCCTCAATGAATGATTCACTGTATAAGGAAGTGATGAGTGTGTCTATGGCAGTGATGGATGCTGGTGAACCTTTTCATTTGACCTTAATTATGCTGGGGCAAAAAAATAACAAACTGCTTTTGTAACAACCTATTCCAAATCCCTACACAGGGACCATATCTGGCCTTAAATTCTCCGAACTTTCAAGCTTCATTTATCAAACACGTTCAAACTGGATTTTTTCGAACAGGCTGGAATTTCCCATAACAATCTGATGGATCATTTAGAGATCCAATAATTACACTGTAAATAATGGCTGTAAAATGTACAGTATTGCTGCCAATTTTGATTAAACTTAAAAATAAGGGAAAATAATTATTGTTGTAATCTCACTATAAACGTTATGGCCAATCAAATGCATCCTGGGGAGGGAATATTATTGAGCCTGTGTGCAAAGTTTTTACTGGGAAACAATGGTGTTTGAGGCTCACAGTATAGCATTTCCATGTACTGAACTCCTATTATTCAGCTTTGCCTAGATGTATTTAGATTTTCATTACATGGCATCTTTAATCAGCCCCTTCCAACCGTTATTTAGTGCTGCAAAGAGAAATGATGAAGAGGAGCACTAAAATAAAACACTCCCTTATATTCCATTTCAGCTGGAGATCACAACATCACAACACTGAAGTCGAGTCTGTAGGTTCTTCTAGTTCGCTGACTTTAATAAATAAGAAAATATTGTTTCTGTTAAATCAGTCTATAGGTCAAATAATTTTCCGTTATCTTCAGCATATATTCCTATCAATAGTCTCAGGATCGTTGACTGTGATAATGAGGTGAGAGCTGAGCTGAACTGCCTCTTTGTGTGCTTAGCTGGGGTCAGCGACAGTCAGCTCCACTGAACCACAAACAGACACACTTATAGGACACCGAGGTCATGCTTGAGGTGTTCATTAAAACAGGCTATGCTTGATTACCCATATATCTCTATCCTAATGGGTTCATTCACATGGAGCACAGATTGAGCATGGCACACACTTGTCTATGAGCTCAGACTCTGCCTTGGCCCTTTGATCGTGACAACTTCTTACTGTCACATTTGAACAGATTCGTCATAACAACTGATCACAAGTGATAAGCTTATAAACATGGTTTGGGGTCAAGAGTCTTTGACCGAATACTCTTATGCTCACCAAACATGCATTTATTATTTCAAGATGTAAGTAAAATACAGTAATGTTGTGAAGTATTACAATTGAAAAAGATTTTAAGTTACCATCCTCATGTTTTGAAATTGCCATGTATATTATATTTTATGTGACGGTGTTTGTTTGTTTTTCGTTAATTTTTTTTTTCGATAGTACTTTTACAATGTAGATTGTGTCAGCAGTTTAACATAGATGAAGTTCTGGTTGCTGTTCAGTTTAGTTAATTTCAGTTCAGTGTATTGCAAATTTCACTGCTGAAAGCCCAAACACCAACGAGCAACTCTACCGATGCACAGCTCCATCAGTCCCAAGCCAAGCAAACCAGTGGTGAGTAACAAACGTTACCAGTTGATGGAAGTGGAGAAAAATAAAACATTGAGAAAAATCAGGCTTAGTTGACCACCATCAATTCTCCTCTGGCCAAACTTCTTGTGCAGAGCTGCAGTCTAAGTGCCGCAAGCTTGAGAACAATAGATGTCTGTCGTGGAGCAGCTGCAAGCTGGCAGGTGTTCAGGTTAGCCCATGGGACCAATGCGGAGACTTGTCTGTCACTGGGGACTTTCATGGAACCAAACTCACACTCTCGACTCATCCATGACCAGCTATCTGCTCAGGATACTGGTTGAATCAACGATTTTGTAGACCTCAAGCTAAGGATTCACTTTTAACATAAGGTTATCTGTGAATTGGTTAATCATCAATTAATGCACATGAGTGCACTCATATTGTGAGATGTTTTAGAATTTTATTGTTTTAACAAAATTTCTTTGAGGAAGTATAACAGTGGTAAAGCAAACTGCAACTTAAATGGAATTAAAGCTAATGAATGTATTTGTAACAACCAGGTTCTCCCCACTCAGTCACCACAATCAAAGTCAACTGTATTCTGATTAGCTGATTATCCATGGCAGAAAGCTTCAGTCGATGTCATCTGAGGAAATGTCATAGTAAAGCTGTAAAACACAAAACAGATGCTTTATACACATAAATACTTGTGTATAAATGTTCATGCCAAACCTTTCTTTGAACATGATTTGATTGAAATGCCTGTTTGATTTGAATAAACTGCAGATCAATGATAGTTCAATATAGTCTACTGTAACGTCTGCAATTATATAAAATAAATAAATAAATGCAACACATATGAACACAGACAGACCATTAAAGTTTCCGATATGTTACCAATTACAGAAAAACTACACACAGCATACATTTAGTCCTTATTTGGCTTCAAAAACACGCAACATGTAGCCCAGTCAGTACTAACCTCTGTATCTGTAATCCTCAGCACATGTAATCTCTTTTTAGAATGTAATTCTGTTATGGCGGTATGTAAAGCGATAACATTCAGCTGCGTGTCTTGCTCTGCCTTTTGGTACCTTTTTGTTGTGCTAGGTACCCTTTGCAAAACGGCCCTAAAAGTGTACGGAATCTAACCATATCGTACCACTCAGTGGAAATGGGCCACAGAAGGACTACACTCTCCTCATGCTTGCTCATTGTAGGTACAGTTGCCTTGAACGTGCCAAAGCGTGGTTGTCCCCCCTCCCCCCTCCCCTGATGGCCTCACCTCACACATTTTTAATAAACCATGACTGTTTGCATCCATTGAAAAGTAAGAATGATTAATAAATCCATATGAAACCGTCCCTTAAAATTGACATCGGCAACCGAACTGCAGTCTGGCACATCGCTTCCAACCGGGCTAGGGCCGGCCAACTGAACTGCGCTTGAGCCTCATTCGGAGCACTCACACTTGTTAAACAAACTGGGAAACACGCCAGAAAGCATAGTGTGAGTGCTCTCTCGTCTCCAATGATCTCCAGTGTCTGCGTCTCTCCTTCCGAGTGTCGTTTCTCCTGGTCCCTCCTCTGGTTGTCAACAATTTCCCCAAGTTCATCTATCTGTATTCCGGGCTCCCATATCTCCTCCGGTCTATCCAGATTCATCTGACCATCCTCATCTTCCTGCAATATGCCTCTCCATTGAGCTTTGTTTACAATCTGCCATCCTTACAATAAACTGTTATCAAACTTACCTCTGGTTCCCGAGTATTTTCGTGACAGTACTGGAGTAGATTTCAAATATTGTTCCAACTTAAAATGGAAAAATATGTTAAGCATTACATGTGGGCACATTGCTATTGATATGGTAAACCTCTAAAGGCAATCTCTTCCACATGGCTAAACTCCTCATGCAACCTTTATGCATTAAAAGCATGTGTTGTTGAAGGGGAACATTGGACTGTCAAATCACACCTCAACACATCTGAAACAGCAGATGCTATAGGGGACATCTGCATTACTGATGGGAAGCCAAATTAGGACATCAGATTACCCTCTAAAAAATAAATCGTCTGTGTAACTTTAATTAAAGACACACATTTCCACCCATTTGAACCACATTATTTCAACTTATGTGAGACAAATGGAACCCAAGAGAAAAAAATCTTTTGAACCAATGAGATCCTTTCAAATGAATTACCTTGTGAATCAGAATTGTCTGGCACACCGTTTACTCTTTTGAAGTCAATTAATATTACTTCTTATTACTACTTTAATATTAATATTACTATAAAACAGACTTTTCTATAACAAAATTCAATTCAACCTTAACTACTTTAATAATGTTTATGATCAGTAAAAAGAGACTGATCTCAGAACAGATTTCACACAAACATGCTGGCAACATTTTGTAACCAGGTACAGTAGTAACACCAACACATTTCCTTCAAGTTGTTCCAAACACAAATTAACTTTATTGTAAAAAACATCACCTGAACCCCTGTGAACAAAACCAGGACCCTCTTCACCAAATAACAACCCACCTGTAGATAACCCAATCTCTCATCTCTCTGACACTTTATCGGACACTTGCACCAGTTTTGCACATTTGCACTAGACATATTCTTACAAAAATACACTGCATTTATAAAGTGTGCTTTACGCAGGTGAGTAGGCTTGATAAACCACCTGCAAAACTCTTCACTCTTTTCTCTCTAATAAAAAACTTCATTTTACTATAGCACCTAATTATTAGAGCAGCTACAGTTCAGTTGTAGAATTAGCACTTCCTGTGTGTATTGCCTCTTGTTGAATTGTTGAATGTCTCCTCAATTGTAAACCACTTTAAACAGTGTCTGCGAAATGACTAAATGTAAATGTAAAAAAAAAAACATTTTAAAAATGTTTACTACCTTTAAGTGAATTGAACATGAATTAAAAATAAACAAATAAACTGTCAAAAAGTTTCAAGAATTTTAATGCTTCAACTCAGCAACTTTGCGTGTGCTTGTCCACTCTTAAGTCTCTAGGGCCCCGTTTCAACTGCCAGTTAAATGTGACCCAATTCTGATATTTTGCTCATATGTGACACAGATCGGATCTACTCTATGAGCGTGTAAACATGAAAAAAAAAAAACGCATGCATTCGGATATTCAGAGATCGGTTTCAGGCCTCCTTCATATGTGGAAATAAACCAGATATAAATTGGATATGTGACAATGCGACTGTCATGTAAACAGGTAGATCGGATTTATTGAGGCATTCCGTTTTGCACGTCACTAAACTTGCGACAATGTGATACTTTTCTGCAGTTTAATGATGTAGAAGGTAGAGCGTGTGTGGAAACGCAGACGCGGTAAACAACAACAGAGGAAACATGGATGTGAAAAGTGGTCAGCGGTCGATGGCAGAAGTTAGCTGCCTTCTTGCCCTGTGGGGGGATGAGTCAGTGGAGGAGACCATATATAAACCATAGGCGCAAGCTGCGATGACGGCCCTTTCCCTCTTCCTGTCTCAAAATCATTTTAAAGTTGGGCAAACTTCACATATTTCGCAAAGCCAAAAGCAAGACAATTTTTTTCCATCATGGCTAGTGTGGCGCAGATGCTAGAAGCCACCTTCACACATGCGCAATGTCGTAAAATGTATGGCAAGTGTAAACACATGTATCGGATGTGGGTCACAATTAAAAGAATGTGTAAACAGACAGGCAAAAAAATTAAATAAATCAGATATAGACAACAAATGACAGTGTAACAAAAAGGCAATAAAAGACCTGACAGTGTAAACGGGGCCTAGTACTCTTTTCTCGACACAATTTAAGTCCGTTCTTAAAGAGCCCATATTATGGATTTTTGAAAATGACCTTCCATGCAGTGTGTTACACAGCTCTAAGTAAAGTGAAATGTCCAGCTAAGGCTTAAATCTGAAAGTGCAAAGTGTTTAAAACGATTGATTCAT
>CAIGQQ010003610.1:7006620-7017139 GCA_903798035.1 Danio albolineatus | reverse complement strand
TGATTTATATATATATATATATATAAATCAAGCCTCCTCGAATCATAAAATAATGAAATTTTCCTTAAACTTTACTCACCCACATGTCATTCCAGAATGCTGTATGTTTTTAAATACTTCTGTAAAAGACATAATTTGTTGTGAATCAGCAGCACTTAATTAATTATTTTCCAAACATTGACAGTAGGCTTTCAAAATGTATTGTGACAGCTCAGGAAAAACATCATATAATCGTCCGCTACATAATATTCTTAGCCTACCAAAGTCATAATTTAGCATTATGTGAAGAACAAATGGGCGTCACGGTGGTTCGAGCATCAGTTTGGTCAGTTGGCATTTCTGTGTGGAGTTTGCATGTTGTCCCTCGTTTTTTTTTTTTGTTTTGTTTTTTTTTTGTGAATTTGCAAATGCCTAAACTGTGAATTTGTAAATACATTAGTTAGATTCATACACTGGAATCTGGGCTGAACAAAACCTAAATACTCGTACAAATACTCGTACAAAACCAGCATAAAATGCACTATGAAAGTAGTCCAAATTACCCAGTTATTCTTCACGTGCTTTTGTAAATAAAGCTGACAAACACTATGGGATTTCCTTCTTTTTTGGGGGGACATTTGGAGTTTCTGTGAGAGCGATTTACCACAGCTTTGCTTGATTACATTTGTGATTTCAGTTCTATTCATCGCCCAGCCCTGCATACAACATAGTTTTGTAAAGAAAATGCTGAAACAGGCATAATTTGCCAAAACATGTACTGTACATTGTCTTATTACTCAGCTTCATATCCAGCCTGGTTTCTCTCGCGGTCGTTTTTCCTTCACTTTCATTAACTGGTGAATTGTGTTCCTCACCACTGTCACTACTGGCCTGCTTGGTTTGGGACTTGTGGAGCTGCACATCGATGGATTTGCTCTTCAGCGCATGGACTTTAAGCATTGAACATTAAATCCCACCCAACTGAACTAAACTAAACTGAACTTCAACTCACATGCAAATAACCTATATGAGGATATATATGCATATATGTAACCTATATGCAGTGTACATGCACATATATGATAATATATATGCTGCATATGTGTGTATATATGCTACATATAGGCAAAATTGAGGTGCATATATGTGCATATACAGGCCATAGGTCACATATAAGCCCTATATGTACATACAAGATATGTCTCCATATATAGCTCATATCTGACTTTGGCAACTGTAATACATGATGCCTAGCACATATTTTCTATTATCAAGGCAATAACTAAGAACTAAAAAAAATACTGCAAAAATACTTATGTATGTGCAAACACTTGAAAGTGGTATCACATGTAATAATCATGTTATGGAGTTTAACAAATACATGGCACGACTATACATGGCTAATACACGCAAAAAATATTTCTTTTTGGTTGTTCAAACTATATTTAAAATGAGCTAAAACTAAATTCTTGAGATTTCATTGGGTCAACTTGTTGTTTTTATGTTCATTCCACATAAATTTGTTATTCAAGAGTTCACACTTAGCTGATGATTGATAATAAAGCTTGTTTGGCATGCTGTCCTGGGAGAGAGCCCTGAGCTCATAAGATCCTCGAGCCCTGGGCTCCCTCCCGTTTGCGGGATCTACCTCCCTCCCAGGTAGATCTCGATGAACTCCCCCTCGGCTTATTTCCAGCTAGTGGTGAACTGAGGAGAGGTGTTAGGAGCTTGGCTATAATATCAATTGTGCTTTCAAGTAACTTAGTGCTTGTTATTTGGACCGTGGGAGGAAACCGGAGACCCCGGGGGAAAACCCACACGAGCATGGGGAGAACAAGCGAAACTCCACACAGAAATGCCACCTGATTTAGTAGGGACTTAACCAGATGCATTCTTGCTGTGAGGCCTCAGTGCTAGTCACTGGGCCACCGTGTCGCCCATCTGAAAGGAGGGAAAGTAGAAGTGGATGGGTGGGGGGGGGGGGGGTTCTTCAAGACGAAGATGTTGAGATAAGAAAACTTTGGTTATTTATAGAGAGTTAGGAATCATACGATTGGATAATCGGTCATTAGCTGAAGCTGTAACAGCTGGGAACAATCATAAGCACGTGATCCTCTCGAAATTTGTTTATGAATAAACTTCACAAAGTGTTAACTTAATCGAGTTGTGTTGGGTCAACATGAATAAACTGCTTTTTTTTCAGTGTAAGTGAGAGCCCATGCGGAAAGAACCTATATATTATTATATATTATATTTATGTTTTAATACAGGTTTTGATGTAAGTTTTTAATACTGTATATGTGACGTATATAAAATTTACCATTTTCCCATATTATATGTACATATGTGTACATATAATATAGTAAACGACCAACTCTATATAGGTCACAAAGCGCTATAGAAATAAATAAACATGAATTTCAAGCCTTAAATTATTTCTTTAATTCATTTTCTTTTCAGGGGTCGCCACAGCGGAATGAACCGCCAACTTATCCAGCATATGTTTAACACAGCGGATGCACTTTCAGTTGCAACTCATCACTGGGAAACACCCATACTCTTTTATTTACACATATACATTACAGACAGTTTAGCTTATCCGAATTACCTATAGCGCTTGTCTTTGGACTGGGGGGGAAACCGGAGAAATCCCATGCACATCCTTAAATGTACCGAATAAATAAACCAAATAAACTATAAACAGAAAAAAATTAGTCCGTATGACTGACGCACTTTATTTATTTAGTTTTTTTGAGGTTTTATGACAGCTCTGTGGAAAGGAAATATTGTAGATAGATATTTAACATAAATATTTTATTGGATAACTGGAAAAGACAGGGTGACATGATGGCTTAGTGGTTAGCACTGTCGCATCACAACAAGGCAAGGCAAGGCAAGGCAAGGCAAGTTTATTTATATAGCACATTTCATACACAGTGGCAATTCAAAGTGCTTTACATAAACAGGAATAAGAATTGAAGTATAAGAAAATAAAAACAAGTAGTAAAAAACAGATAAAAACAGATAAAAATGAGTTAGGACAAGTTATAAAAGAATGAAAAGAAAAGAAAGACACAATAGTGCGATCTGTCGGACGTAGCACAGTGCTCATTCAGTAAAGGCACAGCTAAACAGATGTGTTTTCAGTCTTGATTTGAATGTGCCTAATGTTGGAGCACATCTGATCATTTCTGGAAGCTGATTCCAGCAGCGAGGGGCGTAATAGCTGAAAGCAGATTCACCCTGCTTTGACTGAACTCTTGGAATTTCTAGTTTATATGATCCTAAAGATCTGAGTGATCTGTTAGGTTTGTATTCAGTGAGCATATCTGTAATGTATTGGGGTCCTAGGCCATTTAGTGATTTATAGACAAGTAATAATACTTTAAAATCTATTCTGAATGTAACTGGGAGCCAGTGTAAAGACCTGAGGACAGGTGTGATGTGCTCTGATTTCCTGGTTCTGGTCAGAATCCTGGCCGCAGCGTTCTGGATGAGTTGCAACTGTCTGACTGTCTTTTTGGGAAGGCCAGTGAGGAGCCCATTACAGTAATCCACCCTGCTGCTGATAAAAGCATGAACAAGTTTCTCTAAGTCTTCACTGGAAACAAAACATCTAATTCTTGCAATGTTTTTGAGATGATAGTATGCTGATTTAGTTACTGCTTTGACATGACTGTTGAAGCTGAGATCTGACTCCAGAGTCACACCAAGATTCTTGACCTTATTTTTTGTTGTATGACCCTTAGAGCCAAGATACGCATTCACCTTGAGAACCTCATCTCTGTTCCCAAATGTAATGACTTCAGTTTTCTCTTTATTTAACTGAAGAAAGTTTTGGCACATCCAATTGTTAATTTCATCAATGCATTGGCAGAGGGTGTCAATGGGGCTGTAGTCATTAGGCAGTAAGGCTATGTAGATCTGAGTGTCATCAGCATAGCTGTGGTAGGAGATTTGGTTCTTTCTCATTATTTGGCTCAGAGGGAGCATATAAAGGTTGAACAGCAGAGGTGCCAGAATTGAGCCTTGTGGGACGTTACATGTCATGGGTGTCCACCTCGACCTATGGTCACCTATACTGACATAGTAACCTCTCCCTTCAAGGTACGATCCGAACCATTTGAGGACCGTCCCAGACAGCCCAACCCAGTGTTCCAGCCTATTCAGAAGTATGCTGTGATCGACAGTGTCGAATGCAGCACTGAGATCCAGCAATACCAGCACTGTTAGTCTGCCTGAATCTGTATTTAGGCGGATATCATTGATTATCTTTATAAGGGCGCTCTCTGTACTGTAATGTGCTCTGAAACCAGATTGAAAGTTGTCTAAACACCCCTTCAAGCTTAAGAACTTGTTAACCTGGTTAAAAACAACTTTTTCAATGATTTTGCCAATGAAAGGGAGATTTGAGATTGGCCTGTAGTTGCTCAGTAGGGTGTTATCCAGGTTGCTTTTTTTCAAGAGGGGTTTAACAACTGCAGTTTTAAGTGAGTTTGGAAAAATCCCTGAGAGAAGTGAAGCATTCACCACTTTCAGAAGATCCATTTCTAGACAGTTAAACACAGTTTTAAAGAATGATGTGGGGAGCGTGTCAAGATCGCAGGTTGATGTTCTCATAATTTGCACGATCTCTTCTAAGATTTTACCATCAATTTCCATGAAATCAGACATAATGTCTGATTTCTGAAGTTGAGGTTGAGCTTGTCTGACGTCGACACAACTTGGCTGATTGGATGAGCTGATTGCCTTTCTGATATTATTGATCTTATCAGTAAAGAAATGAGCAAACTCATTACATTTGCTTTCGGAAAATAGTTCACTAGGAATCCTACTGGGGGGGTTTGTGAGTCTCTCTACCGTTGCAAATAGGGTACGGGTGTGATCTATATTGCTGTTTATAAGGCTTGAAAAGAAAGTCTGCCTAGCAGTGTTTAGTTCCACATTAAAAGCATGGAGACTGTCTTTATAGATATCGTAATGGACTACTAGTTTCGTCTTCCTCCACATACGCTCAGCTTTTCTGCATTGTCTTTTCATCATCTTTACAGATGTTGACCTTGTCCAAGGCCCTTTCTGTCTGCCAGTTCTCTTCCTGACTTTAACAGGAGCAATATCATCAATGACATTCTTAACTTTAGAATTGAACAAATCAAGGAGAGAATCGACAGAGTCTGCAGATATGCTTGGTGTTAGTGATATGGCCTTCATAAACTGCTCACTAGTGTTCTCATTTATGCATCTCTTTCTGACAGAGACAGATCTGTCTTCAATGGCTGGAGTGATCAATACATCAAAGAAAATACAGAAATGATCAGATAGTGCCACATCCTTAACAACAGTCGATGAAATGTGTAAACCCTTAGTTATAAGTAGATCAAGAGTGTGTCCACGATTGTGTGTGGGTCCTTGAACATGCTGAGTTAGATCAAAAGTGTTAAAAACAGTCATAAGTTCTTTTGTAGCATTGATTTCTGGATTATCAACGTGAATATTAAAATCCCCAGCAATAGTAAAACAGTCAAATTCAGAGGTTACTATTGATAACAGCTCTGTAAAATCATCAATAAAAGTTGGAGAATATTTTGGAGGTCTGTAGATAATGATCAGTAAAATGCGTGGAGCACCCTTTAGTGCTATACTCAGATATTCAAAGGACAAATAATCCCCAAATGACACTTGTTTACACTCATAAACATCTTTAAACAGGGCAGCAATGCCTCCACCTCTCCTATTAACTCTGCAAACACTCAAATAATCAAAGTTTAAAGGAGCTGCTTCATTCAGGACTGCTGCACTACAACTGTCATCGAGCCAAGTTTCATTTAAAAGCATAAAATCAAGGCAATTTGTGCTAATAAAATCATTGAGTAAAAGTGACTTATTGTTAAGTGATCGGATGTTTAAAAGTGCTAACTTAACAGTTTTAGCTGTTTTCCCTACAGAAGTTTCAGATCTACATTTAATCGACACCAGATTTGAATGATTTGCTATACGGCTTGAAGAGGCCTTTGGCTTTCTGTCTCGTAATAAAACACATATCTGCATAGAGAAAGCTACAGGCACACAGGGTTCCTGCTTGTTCTGTAAACATCTGATAAAGATACTGTTATCTAAGCAGGCACCCGAGACACATCAATGGCAGTTTTTAAGTTTACCAGCTGAAGATGAGGTGTCTTTTGAGACCTGGCGCTGTCGTAAAGACCTGAGGCCTCTTCTAGGTGTAGGGCGTGGTGGGCTCAGAGATGGGTGTGAGGCTGGCTGATTTTTGGTTGCTAACTGGGGGCTTGCAATGGAATGTGAGAATTTAGTTCCAGCAACCACCAGTTCCTCCATCTTTTTTGAAAAATTCAAGAGAGGCGAGCAAGGTGACAATGAGAGCGTGTCTGGTGACAAAGGCTGTGGCTCTGGGGTTTCTGGCTGTTGAGACATGTTGACCTGGTTGTTTTCCTGGAGATCATCCATGAGTGCTGAAACTTGATGCTGTTCTGATGCTTCATATTCTGTCTGTGTTAAGCTCAGTGTGCAGGGCGGCAGTTTGTCGGTTATCAGTGGTTGTTGTGTCTGCGTGGTGTTGTCGCTGTCCTTGTGTAATGCGTCAGCCCCAAGTCCACTCAGGAGCTGATTTGAAGTCCTGTGGTCATCCTGACATCTGCTAGGTGTGTGTGTTCCATTTGGGTTCAGTTCAGTGGCACACACAGCCGATGGATGATAAAGGGAGAAATAGATATTGTCCTTTAGCACCTTTGCACCAAGTTTGTTTGGATGAAGGCCGTCTGATGTAAATAGTTGTCTTTGGTTCCAGAAAAGGTTGAAGTTGTCAATGTAATTCAGTCCTTTCAGGTTGCATGTTTTCTGCAGCCATACATTTAGACCAAGGAGTCGTGAAAACATATTTGTCCCTCTTGCAGGAAGTGGTCCACTGATGAACGGCTGAATTTTCAATCTTTTGACTGTTTCCAAGAGCTCACAGAAATCTTTCTTGAGCAGTTCTGACTGCTCCTTCCGAATATCATTCTTCCCCACATGGATGATGATCCGTTTTGCATTCTCATGTTTCCTTAGTATGTTCTCAAGCTCTTTGTTTATATCGGAGACTGTTGCATGAGGGAAGCAGTAAGTCATTGTAGCTCTGCTCCTAAAATTTCTGATTATTGAATCTCCAACAATCAATGTTGTTATCTCGGCTGCAATCGGTGCAGAATGCCGCTGTCTAGTCGGCCTTGAGCCTCTGCTCCGTGGAGAATTAGCTGCTGAGTCATGCGATCTCTGTCTGACTGCATTTGGGGATTCTTCACCCATAATACTCAAAACTTCATATCTGTTCTGAAGCTGTATTTGAGTCCGAGCTGTATTTGGGGTAGAGGACGCTAATGCAGCAGCGTATGATCTGACCCCGCGAGTACCCTTTGGTCTTGCACCTTGTATTTGCCATTTGTTATCAAGCTCGTTTTTAACAGTTTTATTCTGTTTTTCTGTGCTCAAAACAGTAGCTGGAGTAGATTTACGGGACTCACCGGCTCTATGCTGTGAGGGTCCATAGTGAAACGATCTTTTGTGATCCGGCAGTTCCGGCAGTTCAACAAGAAGGTCGCTGGTTCAAGTGCCGGCTGGGCCAGTTGGCATTTCTCTGTGGAGTTTGCACGTTCCCTCAGTGTTCGTGTGGGTTTCCTCCGGGTGCTCCGGTTTCCTCTACAGTGCAGAGACATGCGCTATTAGTGAATTGAATAAACTAAATTGGCCGTAGTGTATAAGTGTGTGCTTGAATATGTGTATGGCTGTTTACCAGTACTGGGTTGCAGCTGGAAGGGCATCCACTGCGTAAAACATGCTGGATAAGTTGGCTGTTCATGCCACTATGACGACCCTGATGATTAAAGAGACTAAGGCTTAGTGAATGAATGGCAAAAAGTCAGAATGGACACTCTTTCATGTCAGTAAACCTTCATGTTCCAAACTGGTATGATTTCTTCTGTGGATCACAAGTTTGCCAAAGTGTCTTTTTTTTTTTTTAAACAAAGGTGATTTTTTGAAAGTGAATCCAATGTTGTTTGGTTCCTGCTGACTTTCATTGTGTAAACTAAAAACACCTAAAACATTCTTCATCTTCAAAGCACCATCTCTTGTGTCTTCACAGAAGAAAGACTAGAAGCCAGATCTAAAACAACATGAGGACAGGTAAATGATGACAGAAGTATCAGTTGCAAAACTGTGTTCAGACGAAAAAAATAAATAAACGGCAAACCCCAAAACACCTAAAAATCTTCGGTCCAATTCTGTTCTCGCTTGGCTGCAGACGCGGATGATTAACCACAATATGACCTCCACGTGTGTGAGAATGCGTCTCATCATTAAGTCCTAAGAATTGAGCCATATGGTAGATTATCTCATAGATAGCTTTTGACTAAAACGAGGTGTGAGTTTTAAGAAGGAGTGCTGCATTTCTTTTGTTCGCCCAGATTGGCACCTTCCTTGGTTCGCTCGCTATCTCAGCAGGAACGTTGAGAAACATCCTCGTACCGTCGTGATTAATTGCTGCATCAAAACATTGTGGCTCTCGGCACGAACCGCTGAGCTCAGTGCAGGCACTCGCTCAACAAAAGACAGCTTTTCCTTGGAAGACTTTCCGACATGCATTAGCCATCTTATGTTAAGTGGAGTGAATAAAAAAAAAACACATTTTGCCTTTCTTTACTACACAAAATGTCTGGCTTTTGTCGCTGCGAGGCAAAAGAGAAACATCAACGGCATACAGGACACCTGACACGAATGAGAGCATAATGCCTATTTAGGAGGGCCAATATAGGGCTTGTTCATTTCTAATTAAGCAATATTTACGCATGTGAATAAGGCCAACTGGCGGGATTTGGAAGGATCTGATGAATAATTCATGAGTGGGGAGAGTGTATGCATGGGGAGACAGAAGGAGGTCAGGAATGTGCCGGGCGACGGGGACTGGACTCAACCAATGGGCCACCAGATCCACTCATTCCAGCTCACTCCGACATATGCAGGGAATTAACTCGAGAGATGTCACATTGACACTTGATAGATGACTCTATTGTTTCTAATGGACTAGAATTAAATTTGTTGATTATATGGTGCACATTTGCATATGCATATACTTAAATATCTACATATGCGTGCATATTGATTATACACTCCCATTCAAAAGTTTGGTTTGAGATTCTTGTTTTTAATTCAGCATGACAGTAAATGCATTGAGTTTTTTCTATTAATGGAGGCATCACATTACAGCTTCTTGAAGGACATTTTATGAGAATAATTTCTGAATGTGTTCATTGAAACGCTCATAGCTGTATCATAAGCGGTAGATTAAAGCATTAAGCTTTAAGAAGCCAGGGTGTATTTATAACAGTTTTTCGGTGGGTTGTTACTGTAGGCACAATGCAGAGAAGAGTACCTAACCCCCCTTGTCATCAATAAGCAGTTGTGTACCTGCCTATAAATACTACGCCATTGACTTTAGTCCAGGTTTCACAGTGGTTGGTCAATGGCACAATCATTTTCTCTCGCCTCAATATACTAATGCACCCGAACACACCTGGTTTTCAAACCAGCAGCCCATGGGCGAACAGATGGGTGCAAGTGCATTTGATTTTTAAACAACATGGAGCTGCACGTGAAAATGATGACTGCATTGGGCTTAAACTATCAAAATACACTTGTGTCACACCTATCGTTGTATTGCGTCAGGTGTACGATGGGCACTGATATGTTGGCGGTGACAGCTCATACGCAAAAACACACACAAAAAAAAGAGAAAGACACTAACACATTGAGAAAACATCATCAGTTTGACAAACAAACTTGAACGCACATTCTTACAACACATGCAAATACAGAAATGCACTGCAAATAGCTCAGACCACATTAGAAATGTGTTGGTAGATCCCAAAAAAGTGACGAATGTGGCTGGTTCCAGTTTAGAGTGTTGTCAGAGATCGGAGAGGTGTGTTTTGTTAATTTAACATACTGGTCGTACAGTTCATTGGTGTTTGTATATATTTTTTTCCTGCTGAGTTAGAAACGTTCACTTCATCTATTTCTCCTATTTTCTATGGCACAGTGTCAAATCCTGTTGCTGAAGGGCCACATCTCTGCACAGTTTAGTTCCAACCCTAATCAACCACGCCTGATCAACCTAATTAATCCTTCAGGTATGTTTGAAACCTACAGGTAAGTGTGTTGAAGCAGGGTTGGAACTAAACTGTGGAGAGCTGCGGCCCTCAAGCAATTGGATTTGAAACCTGTGGTCTATGGGATACCTCAAGGGTTCTTTTTAATACATATACATGCTTACCATTAAAAGCTGGCAGTTGTAGCGAACCATTATTGGCTTGCTTTAGGGACCAAGAAAAGGTTATCGAATAGTTTTCCTTTAACTTAATGAAGACCGGAAGTAAGTTGCTTTCTTAGTTGCTGGCCCACATTTTTGGAATCATTTGCCTCTGGATATAATAATAATAATAATAATAATAATAATAATAATAATAATAATAATAATAATAATAATAAT
>CAIGQQ010003610.1:6973285-6990101 GCA_903798035.1 Danio albolineatus | reverse complement strand
ATATATATATATGAAAAAATAACTAACCGTAATCTTTTGACCAGTAGTGTAAATACAGCATATATTGCTATAAGTAATTTTTAGTTTTCTAGCTTTATAACAGCACCAAAATCCATTCAGTAAGTGATGACCATAATCAAGTTTGTGATATAAGTCCTACAGTCTATCTTTTGGGTATCTTTTTGAAATCACATTTTATATTTCTTAAATTTCAACTCATCGTTTTATTTCTTAAGAGAAAAACTCTAAAATGGTAATGTGATGAATGTTGTTGTGTTCAAATGTTGTATTTTTAGAGTTTATTTCATTAAACAAGTTTAGCTTTTAACGCTTAATAACACAGCACCAAATCATTCTGCATATCAATAGCGGATCTGAAAAATACATTTACAATACAAAGTTTGATTTAAATATCATTTTAAAATCATCTATAAAACTTATTTTGCTTGTATCAGTTCACATTTGCAGCTTCTGCCTTGTTTTCACTCTTTAGCATTTACTTTAGTATTCAGTCTTTCATTTTCATTCAGCTTAGTCCCTTTATTCATCAGGGGTCGCCACTGCGCCAACTTATCCAGCATATGTTTTACACAGCGGATGCCCTTCCAGCTGCAACCCAGTACTAGGAAACATCCATACACACTCATTCACACACATACACTACCAATTTAGTTTATTCAATTCACCTATAGCACATGTCTTTGGACTGTGGAGGAAACCGGAGCACTCGGAGGAAACCCACGCGAACACGGGGAGAACATGCAAACTCCACACAGAAACGCCAACTGACTCAGCCTGGACTCGAACCAGCGACATTCTTGCTGTGAGGTGACAGTGCTAACCACTGAGCCACCATGTCACGCCCTATATAGTATATTTTTCAACTATTTTGAACGGGTAGTTTTTGTATGAATTGATCATTTAGATTGAAGTATTTTACCACCTGAACACAACAATGGACGTTGTTTTCCTGCATGTGCACATCCTGTCTGGGTTGCTATACTCCTGAGAGGTGACGATCTGTGTGTATTTGTGGATGTGGTGTCACACAAATGAACACACACACACATATTCTTCAGCGATGGCTGGCATCCAGACACATGCCAATCTTGTCAAGTCTTGTGTAGCGCAACACAGACACACAACAGCAGCCTCCTTTGCTTTTTCTCCATGGCACCGAGCCAAAGCACGCAGAAAACACTCGCTCCTCCATCTGGCGTCTCCGTTCCAACTTCTAACTAGTCCACTCAACAGAGAGCATTTGGGAGGAGAGAAAATACGTGCCGTTTCCTCCTTTTTTTGTTGCAAGGAGAACTGATACAGCAACGACGCAAAGGTGTGAAAACCCCAATCGCAGCAATGTTCTGCTTGAGAAAGGGTGAGGGAAAGTGCCAGAAAATCCTGTGTCACCTCTGTGGAGGGTACACTAACTTGCGGGCGTAAAAAAAAAAGGAGTCTCTTTTCAGACACACACAGGCATAACCTTAGCAAGAAAAGCTACAGCAGTGCAGGTTCTCCTTTACAGCAGGCCAGCAGCCAATATGTTCAGTGATCGGAGGAAAACACTTAGCAAGGCTCTGTTCCAAAACCCAGTGAGCTGCCTTGTTGTCTACAGCCTATATACTGCAGGTTGCTGCTTTTGTTTTAAGGGAGCGTCATGACTCTAGTTGAATAATTTTGTAGTTAAAACTGATGAATCTTTGAAGACGGGCTTTGTTTTGTGTCATCTTCATATGAAAAGCGAATGGGAAAATATGGAGGCACTAATGAATTTACTGATTTCAATCAGATTTAATGTTGCTATGGTAACAACACTCTGGAATAAAAAAGATACTTATCCAGATCACCATTTATAAGGCCCTCACTTAAATACTCAGTACTGATTTGCTTTCCACTGATATTAAAATATACGCATAACTAATAAATATCCTAATAAATAAATTACAAGACTTTTAAGACTAAAAATCTATAAATAAATATTATATTATGTTATCAATGTAACTGAAGTTATCGTTCCTTTAGATTATTGTTTCCTAAGACAATAAAGGCTTAGATAGAAAATCTTTACTTTGGAATGGTACTATGAATATTTTAATAGACAATTATATTTTTGACAGATACTTTTGATGCATATCAGTATGCAAGTAAATAAATGATATCTATAATCAACATTCTCTTTGTTTAACTGCCTTCTTGGGTGCATTTTTTAAACTGATCACATTATTCAATCATTTTCCTTCAGCTTAGTCCCGTTATTAATCTGGGGTCACCACCGCGGAATGAACCGTCAACTTATCCAGCATATGTTTTACACAGCGGATACTCTTCCAGCTGCAACCCAATTCTGGGAATCTCGTACACTACAGCCAATTTAGTTCATTTCAGTTCACCTATAGAGCATGTCTTTGGACTGTGGGGGAAACCGGAGCACCTGGAGGAAACCCACACAGATTTATTTCTAGACAAGTGAAATAAATGAATTAAGACAGGCTAAATCACGTGCCAGAGGGGAAAGTAAATTAAATAAACTTCTTGTAGGTTTGAAATAAGATCATTTTGCTTGTTTAAGGAAAAACTTACTTATTATTTCTATTAAACTAAATTTTTTTACTTGTCTGGAAAATTTTTCTTGATTAAAATTTGATATTAATTGTAATATTTGGACTTTAATTTAATATTTTTTTTGGCAGTGTTCACTTTAGGAGGAAGTGTAACTATTTTACATGTTGTGAGAAAAGAGGCTGACTTCTACAAATTCCTACGATTTAAATCAAACAAAAATGTAACATTTTAAAAGAAGTTGTGCCCTAAACCTCACCCTTAAACCCAACCATCATAGTAGGATGAGCAAATTGTACCAAAATGTATGAATGAGATGACCAGGTACAAAATCATACAAATGATCCCAACATAGACTCATTCTGAAAACGTAGCCCTACAGTATATACATTTCTGGAGATTGCAAATTATGTAGCCAGAGGTACGCAAGGCTGCATTTTGTCTTTAAAAAGAACACTACAAGGTGTTTTGACGCAGTTTCTTTTCGGGGTTACCAGCTGACCGCTTAACTCCGTATGGTCGGCTTTTCCACTGTTACCAGTTTGACCGGTAGCTCGCCATGTACGTGGGCGGACTTGAGATACAGAGAGGAGTCGACCACAAAGACGGGGTTTGAGTCTGGTGAAGAACAGTTCCAAAAAGGGGGTAAGACAAAAACAGAAGCCAAAAAATTAAATAAACATGTAAATAACGGTGAGAACGTGGTAAAATCTGAAAAAGTGGTAAAAATCGATCAGTATTTTTAAAAACACTATCCGCTTGTTGAGTGATGAAGTATCACTGGCGGATGGAATCAGTTTCCGTGTCCAAGCTGCTACTCATTTGAATGGAGAAAGTGTTCGTTTATGACCCCTTTTTAGTCCTATCACACATTAAAGTGAATTATTTATAAAATCATGGTGTACGCAACAGTCTCCGGGCTTGCTGCATCACAAATACCAAACTTTTAACAATAATAATAGTAATAATAATAATTCCTTACATTTAACAGTTTTACATTTAACAATTTATAAAAAAAATAATCACTTTCTGCCCATCGTATATTGCGATCGTTACTTTCAAAAGTATTACAGCGCTTTATAAACGTTTATTATTACCATTTAAAGAGTCGCCCTATACAGTCTGATTGAGCGCTTGGACCCGGAAGCCCCTTCATGTGACGTCACACTTAACAAGCGGATTGGTTGGGTTTAGGGAAGGAGGAGGGTGGGTCAGTCGATCGCTCAGTCAGTCAGTCAGTCAGTCAGTCAGTCGACAGCAGCCTAAGGTGGATTTAAATGAGAACAGCAGGTGCGAGTGGCACTATTATTTGAGACTATATTTGATATCTTAAAAAGCATACACAGTGGCCTCTGGTGGATTAACGTGGAACAGCAGGCGCGAATGGCACTCGAGAGAGATTTTTGAAATCCTAAAAAGCATACATAACGACCTCTGACGGATTCAAGAAAACAAAAACTGCATTTGGTGCTCTCCAGAAATATAGCAGAACATTATCAGAATGAGCCTGTGTTGAATGAGACACTAAATCTAAAGATACTAAAAATACTATTGTAATATTGTGTAACTGAACGGCCATAAATAAACATTTTAATAACGATAAAAAGCTCTCCAGAAGAGAAACTCTCCAGAAGATTTTATATTTACGCCTTCACGTTTTAATAATGCTCCCTACATAGGCAGTGCACTAGGTTTTGGAACAGAGCCGTAATATTCTATAGCGACAGTACATTCTGAAGTCTTTTTTTTTTTTCTCCATTGGGCTCGACGTCCCGGAGCGATTCAGTGAGCACATGTAGTATGATCCATACTCTAAAGTGCATTGGCTTTATCCTGCTGACTGAAAAAGCAGATTCTCTTTAGGGCTCTGTGATGAATGTTTCCCAGCCGTTACAGTCAATGGCTGCGGGTTCTCACGAGTCAGAAGAGCTTCAGACCTTTCCGTTATGACTGCTTTTGAATGTGGTATAGATCCTGCATTATGACACGCTTTCATGCTTGGGCACGTAGTCCCAACTGTCCCGTCGAAACTTCTCCTTCAATGTCCGTTTGAAGAATCCAAGCTAACGAGAGCAAGAGAAGTATTGTCAATTAGCAAATGTACACTGTCACTTTCCTGATGTATTTGTGTGGTCAAATCAACTAGCTCTGAATGATTGGTCATGTTGTTGTAGATGTTAGAATGTCTAGCTAGAAACCTGTAACCTTCCATTCATAAAAGATGAACAAATTTGAAACATGAGTTGAGAATACATTTTTTAAATTGAGCATCATGTGATACTGTACATACCTTCCATAAAGTAAGGACAAGCAGTCCAAAAATGATCAGTCCAACGATCAGACTGGATACTATAATAAATATGCGCACAACCGGCCCAGGATTATGGCTGTACAGAGCCTCCACCATCACCTGCATCAATGCAAACAGTCAAGTTAATATCAAGCATCATAAGATTATTATTATTATTATTATCATTATTATTATTATTATTATTATTATTTTCCTGGAATTAAAGTTTCAAAACTTACTCTAGCAGAAACGTCATCCTGTAGTAAGAAGGTGTTTGTATCCCTCACTGGTGAAATAAGGTCAATGGATCCACGAATCATCATGACGGCGTGTCTGCCCTATAGGACATATGCATGTATTAAGGTCATGCGTTTAATAGTTGCATTTCTGGGGAGTAAGCATTTAAGGATATCTGTCAAACTAAAGTTGTTTTACTGATATACTGAATCCAGACCTCAGTGATGGACATTTAATGACTTTAACAAACAATTTCACTAAATGTGCAGATTATTTTTGAAAAATAAAATAAAAAATAAAACTATAAAATAAAAAATAAAATAAATAAAACTATAAAATAAAATTAAAAACTATGAAATAAAATAAAACAATAAAAAACTATAAAATAAAATAATTAAAAATACAACCATGAAATAAAAAGTTAAATAAAAATAAAACTATAAAACAAAATTAATAATAATTAAATAAATTTAAAAAAAAATGGCCAAATTTAGAAAAATACAGTACAAACTGTAATGTTGTAAAGTAAGTATATTATAAACTTAATTATATAATATTTTTAAGGGAATCATAACTTTCTTTTCACTATTCTTCCATAAATCAGCATTTATGTAAAAATTTCATTTACTGTCAGTTTTGAACAAGTTAATGTGCCCTTGCTTAAGGTAAATATTCAGTTGATTTTAGACGTTTTTTGAACGGTGGTGCATAAACAATAGCACTTGATTTAGATCCAGTGTGTACACATTCTAGAGCAATTAGGCTTTATAAAAGCATTTGTCTGTTTAACCTAGAGAGCGGGACTTCCTTCTATACAGTGACTGTATTCATTGTTTTCACATTGTTTCCAAACCCGTACAGGAATGCCAGCCTGGAGGGCAAACCCAGGTCTTCCTTCATTGACCACCATTCCTTAATAATAGATCTGTATTTACTGCTAATGCAGTAAGAACATAAAAAGTCCAAATAAAGTATACAGGGTACCTCATCCCAATCTTAGGAGGAAACGTGACTGTTTTACATATTGTCAGAAAAGTGGCTAATTTGTATGAAATCATTTGATTTCAGTTGTATGAACCCCCAACTCTAAAAGTCAATAGTCATCAGAGGATGAGCAAAGCATGCTAAAAAGTGATCAAATGAGATCCTACAAATGAATATTTAAACATGTACATATAGACATCACCTATACGCTATAAAACAGCATGTTAACTATGTTCATATATAATAACCTACAGTTCACTTTATTAGGTTAGGACTATTTTGAATCCTTCGTGGCATAGATTCAACAAGGTACTGGAAATATTCCTCAGTGACATGATAGCATCACACAGTTGCTGCAGATTTGTCGGCTGCACATCCATGATGCCAATCTACCGTTCCACCACATCTCAAAGATGCTCTATTGGATTGAAATCTGGTGACTGTGGAGGCCAATTTATGACAGTGAGCCCATTGTCATGTTCAAGAAACCAGTCTGAGATGATTCACAGTTTATGGCATGGCTCGTTATCCTGCTGGATGTCGCCATCAGAAGATGGGTACACTGTGGTCATAAAGTTATGGACATGGTCGGCAACAATACTCAGGTAGGCTGTGGCATTGACACGATGCTCAATAGGAATCGTTGGTGCATGAAAATCCCAGTAGATCAGCAGATTCTGAAATACTCAGACCAGCCCGTCTGGGACCAACAACAATGCCACGTTCAAAGTCACTTAAATCACCTTTCTTTCCCATTCTGATGCTCGGTTTGAACTGCAGCAGATCGTCTTGATCATGTCTACATGCCTAAATGCAATGAGTTGCTGCAATGTGATTGGCTGATTAGAAATTTGCATTCACTAGCAGTGGGACATTAAGTGGTACCTAATAAAGTGGCCAGTGATTGTATTTTTGGATTGTAACTTTAACCTAATTTGTTTGTAATGCAATACTGTGCACCTTTTGTAAAGCTGCTTTAGAATAATAATCATTGTAAAAAGCGCTATACAGTAAACTTGAATTGACCAGAATGTGAATTAGCCACTAAATCAAAAACATATGAACTGCTGTGAGATTGCAAACATTGGCTTTCTATGGATAATTTCCACCTTTAGGTCTCATGTGAACAAAAAACTCTGAACTTTCTTCCTGTCTACTTTCTGTGATCCTTGTCTGTGCCAAACACTCACCGGACTCATCTGGAGAACCCTGGGATTGAGCTCCACCTCCATATTAATGGTCACCTCCTTTCCAGCCTCCAGATCCCCGAAGTGGCACTCCACACTCCTACAGGTCTGGTCTTCAGGACCACAGAACTACAGAAGAGTCAGAGCTTTTAGCAACATTCACTGCAAACACTGCAGAACTCATTAGTGTGAATGTTACTCTACCATTATACGTTTGCTTTTTGGGGAGAAAAAGAACACGAGTTCCTGAATGACGGACGCTTCCGGAACATCACAGTCATCAATGATGTGAATAGTATTGTTCCTCTGGAAGCAGTGGCCAAGAGTTGACTACAAGACAAAAACACAAACAAATGTAACACTGACTTTTAAAGGGATGGTTCATCTAAACGGGCGCTACGGTGGCCTAGTGGGTAGCACGTTCGCCTCACAGCAAGAAGGTCGCTGGTTCGATCCCCGGCTGGGCCAGTTGGCATTTCTGTGTGGAGTTTGCATGTTCTCCTTGTGGTTGCGTTGGTTTCCTCCGGGTGCTCCGGTTTCCCCCACAGTCCAAAGACATGCGGTACAGGTGAATTGGGTAAGCTAAATTGTCCGTAGTGTATGTGTGTGAATGAGAATGTATGGATGTGTTTCCCAGAGATGGGTTGTGGCTGGAAGGGCATCCGCTGCGTAAAACAAATGCCGGATAAGTTGGCGGTTCATTCCGCTGTGGTGACCCCGGATTAATAAAGGGACTAAGCCGAAAAAGAAAATGAATGAATGAATGATGGTTCATCTAAACATGAAAACTCCCTCCTCGTTTACTCAAGATAATCTCTTTCTGCTGTTTTAATTCTACTGAAGAATGTTGGAAAAACTGTGATTGACTTCCATTGTATTTCTTGCTCCAGCTATCCATGTGAATAGCTACTTTTTTCACACATTATTCAGAATATCAGTTTGTGTTCATCAGAAGAAAGAGTGCATAAACTTTTAGAACCACTTGAGTAAATGACCAGAAGTGTTGGACAAAATACGAAATAAACCTACATAGCTCAAATATAAAGAAGGGTTTTGCCCACTTGTGCATTAGAGTGTGTTCTATCTATTCATTTTAACATGATTTAAAATATCAATGTGGTATCATTTGTATTATTTAACACGTAGAGGATGTCAGAACCTTTAAGGTAAGGCACAGTAAGTGTCAAGAAAGCACAAGTAATTTCATTTGTTTTGAATTTTTTTTAAAGTTCATTTGTTTATTACCAGTAATATTACTGGTTGTACAGTAGCTCTAAAATGTTGTGCTTCAGTTTTACAAACTTCAAACCCAATTTCTGACATAATATCCAATTTTCAAAGCAAGCTGACCTCAGTGCTGTCAGATCTGCCATGAAATGTCTAAATTTTAGACTCGACTTCTGTCACACTATCCTGTTCCAGCGAGGCAGTTCCATGCCGATATCTCTTCTCAGGCTCATCAACAGATTTACTCGTGGTTTTAAATAATAAAAATATGCTTGATTTCCTCTTTGCTATTTTTAAAATACAGATATTTAGGTAGGCCACTATGCCATTATTTATTTTCGTTGTTTACTGCGTGCGAAACAATGACCACCAAACAATGAGAGTGATTGTAAGAATAAGAAAGATGATTGGTTAAAAATATTGTTCAGTACCAATAGTTAAGCGTGACTTTAGCTTTAACTTGTGCATGGTGACTACTGTCATGCGTGCGCGCACACACACAATGCACACAGCCTTCGCATGCACACTTTCTCTCTCTCTCTCTCAAACACACACACACACACACACATGCAGGTATTCACTGCACACAAGTTAATGCTGAATCAATTAAAATAATACCGGAAAGCAAAACACAAATATCTGACATTTCTCAGAACAGGATCCAGCAAGATCTGGCTCAATTTAAGCACTGATTTATTTACATTTATCTATGTATAATGTCCCGCTGGGCAGCAACTTTAAAAACTTGAAGTGTTGTGAATGAAGCGCGCTGGGACGAATGTTCGCGTGTGCCCAATAGAAATGACATGGCATGATGAAACGATGGCAACGCTTCTGTAACTTTCACTCATTGAGAAATGTTTCTCTGCCTGCGTCAAGCCGATGTCCCACCTCCGAGAGCCATATACCCCACCGTAATTGGTAGGTTCGTTCAGCTCCGCACACAACAATGTAAAGTGCCATACATATTAAACTTGCAGGACACACTGACATTAAAGCGGGGGCCACGAGTTTGACACCTCAGTCTAAAAGTTGACTAATTCTACATTTTAATCAATACTGTGCACTTATTGATATTATACCATAAAGCATCATTGAACTGTATTATTATTATTATAAAAGCTGAAATATTCTGCACAAAATCACATTAAAGGGATATTTAGTGAAATTGTCCCATCATTTGCTCAATCAAGTGGTTTTAAATATATATTTTTTATTTCTTCTGTTACTAGAACGTCTATGTTAAGCTGCTTTGACACAACCTATATTGTAAAAGTGCTATAGAAATAAAGATGAATTGAATGAATGAACTGAATTATGACATTCTGAAGAATGTTGGGAGGAAAAGCAGCCATTGACATCCATAGTAGAACCCAAGAAATACAATGGAAATAAATGGCTGTTTTTTCCCCCTACATTCTTCAGTATATCTGCATTTGTGTTCAACAGAAGAAAGAAAGTTTAACAGGTTTGGAGCAAGTGGAGGATGAGTAAATAATGACAGAACTTCCAGCTTTGGGTCAACTGTCCCTTTAAATAAATACATAATTAAATACAGACAAAACTGAATTCACAGCATCATAACTCTGGTCAAAATAGTCAAATACTCCTTCAGAAATCAATCTTATATGCTGATTTGAACATTTTTGTTTTATTATTAATATTGAAAAAGCTTTAATATTGAAGATAGTGTTTAATATGCTTGTGGATTTTTAATAATATAGTCTAGTAAATATTATATATTGATATAAACTTCCAAAGATCAGCATTTCTTTAACACAGAAATCTTTCCCAATGTTATGGCAAGGAAAGGCAAGTTTATTTATATAGCACATTTCATACACAATGGTAATTCAAAGTGCGTAACATAAACAGGAATAAGACAAACAAGAAAATAAAAATGATTAAATGAATTAAAAATAATTAAAAACGGATTAAAATGTGTTAAAACAGCCATTGTTACAGTCTTCATACACTGAAAAAAATGATTCAGAGACAATTCCTTGGATTTCCAAAATGTTTAAGCCAAGTTAAGTGGTTGTAAAAATTTATTTGGGTCGAATTTAAACAAACAAATTAGTTAAACATGACTAAATTTCATTTGTTTGTTCATTCAACATGTATAAATTGTTTGAAAAAAATTATGTCTGAAAAATTGTTGCAGTGTAGTCACTTTTAACTGATGTAATGCTTGTTTGCTAAATGAAAGTACTCATTTCACTGTCAAACAGTAGCGTACATGTATATTCACACTCTCACCTGTATATCTGTAATCCTGATTAACCGGTGTTTGTACGGCACCAGCATCAGAGGCAAGCTGATCTTCACTCTCGCATCAAGAGCTCTACTAGGACCCATATTCATCACCTGCGAGTTCACAGAGATTTGAACCAAACAAATCATGTTAAACGATTCATTAGCGCTTAATGACACTGTTGTCTGTCTGATGAGCACTTAAATACCTTGTACGTATAATTAAACTTCTCAGGATAGCAGTCGACCGGCACGGACTCTTCTTCTCCAATCAGAAATAAATTCGGAGAGACAAATCTGCAGATAAAGGGAACCTGTTGTTCTTCTGAAGTCCACTTACATGTATGAATTCACCTATTCATAAGCAAGACAGATAACTCACCCGTGGACATTCATATCGACTGCATATCTCAAAGGCAATGTAAGAGCAGCCACGTTGTCATGCTGAAGATCTGTGTTCTCAAAGTTCTCGCTGAAAAAACACAATGGATTGGTTCATGCTCACTACTGATTTAATTTGCAGTAGCTCTAAATAGTACTCTCTGGATGTGTAAACTAATTAAAAAGCACATAATGTACTTTTCGTAAGCTTGTATTATACATATTATGCATGTGGGACTTTTATTTAGTAAATGGAAAGAAGCAGGGAGACTAAAAAGGAGCCATTTTATAAAGCAGGAAGCCATTCTTGACTATGGAGTGTTCACAGTTTATCAAAACCCAAAATGTGGGGTATATAGATTATTCAGCACCAATCTGAAGAGGCTTAACGTGTATGTTGTGAAATTTGCTACATATGTTTGTAATGAGGCAAACACATGTAAACTGCTGAATATATAGAAGTGTTTAATGCATGTTTATGCACCGTGTCATATCACTTAGCTCTTACTGTCATTTTTTTTTTGGTTACTGTCTGTGGCGAGGGGGGCGTGGCCGAGAGCCGTGGGAACGGGCGAGGCCAGCCACAGATGAGAATCACCTGTGGCTCACAGGTGCCTCGAGTCCCACGGAAGGAGCTCTGGATTATAAAAGGAGGAATGAAGGCAGAGGAGGAGGAGAGAGGACCGGGCCCGGACACATTGTTTTACTTTTGCTTTCAGTTTGACGGCAGTCTCCGTGAGGAGCTGCCGTCCGTTTGTTTTATTTATATCATTAAATATTACTTTAAAAATGCGTCGGTTCTCCGCCTCCTTCTTCCCGGCGGCCAGGTGGCCGCCAACTTCATTACAGTGGTGCCGAAATCCGGGAGAAGGAGGGACACGTTGTCCAGTTGCCCTCGCCGCTGAGAGGGGAGGCGAGTGTTCGGGTTAACCCGAGTGGGGGAGAAACCCGTTCGTCTGCCCAGAGTGCCGGGGCGGCCTGGGGCTGGCGAGGAAAGGATCTGCCTGCTGCCGGCTCCCAGCATGGGGAGGAGCAGGGGACGCGGGGCTCCCCACCGGAAGGGAAAGAGCCGAAGGGAGCCATCCCAGAGAGTACGGGGGGAGTCGCCGCGATCCGCCATGATGCCGAAGCCTGCGTCCTCCACCGAAGCGGGAGCGGAGCAGGAGACCAGAGATGCCGCCAGCCAGCCAGGAAGCCGCCGCCGGACGCCAGAAGATGGACGGGTGGATAGATTCCTCCACAGGGCTCCCAGCACGTCGTCGCGTCTCTCAGTTGGTGGGGGACCGAGTGGCAGCGTGTCTGGAGAACCGAACCCCAAATTTTTTTTTATTTTTCCTCTCTCCCCTCTCTCAGTCTACTCTGTCTATCCTCCTTTTTTTTCTCCATCTCCTTTTCTCTCGGCCCGTCTCATACAGGTCTCGCCGGTCCTGTGGCGCCAAACACCTTCTTCCCGGCGGCCAGGTGGCCGCCAACTTCATTACACTGTCATTTTTTTTTTGGTATAAAACACAAAGTTTATAAAGAGGTTTATCCATTTTTCCTTTAAAAAGGAGATACTGGGCTTTTTACACTCATGATTTTCACCTTCCATCAATGCTTATGTTTCATTATCCATTCATTTTTAAGGAAAGTATAATTTATTACATACTTCTAACAAAAAATACAATTCGAGCATGACTGGATATCAATTTTTGCCTAAATAAACTCTTAAATGTACAAAAATGTGACTACAATAGCAGAAATTAGCATGTTTAATGAAGGTAAATGTCCATATTTTATATAATTGCTAATGAAATGCAAACTTTTTGGAAAAATAAATATTAAATATTAGTATTTAGTTAAGTGTCATATGTTACAACTATATTGTCACAATCACCAGCGATCTAGTTCATACAGCTCTACAAACTGCAGCTCTAGAAATCGGCCACCAAAAGAACTACAATTCCCATCTTACCTGTTCACACACACCAGTTTCAGTTTACCCGCAGATTGCGCACACACAGATGGAAGTTCATCATGGACTGATGATTACAAGGACTATTTAGACGGCACGCACACACTTCTGGGTTTAGTCTTGTTCACTATTATTGTAGCATCACAAAGCGTTCATCTTTTCTAGTTGTTCTGTGTTTGAGCCTGGTTTTTCTATTATTGTTTCTTTGCTGCCTGTACCAACCACTCGCCTGTTTTGACTATGATATTGGGTTACCTGTATGCTACTGTTTGCCCCTGTTTTTGACCATTACTTGTATGACCTTGCCTTAATAAACTGCATGTGGATCCACATCTACTTACTTTACACATATACACTTAAAAAACTGTTAAACTACTTCTTTAAAGGGCACATACATGACCCCTTTTTTTATATTTAATATAAGTCTTTTGTGTCAGCAGAATTTGTCTGTAAAGTTTCAGCTCAAAATACCCATCAGATTATTAATTATAGCTCTCTAAAGTCGTTCCATTATAGCTCTAATCAAATTTTTCCAGTTTTTTGCACTGGCCCTTTAAGAATAGTCCTCCCCGCCCACCGTTCCCGTCAGCGTGCCCCAATCTCCGCCCTCGGCTGCGTCAGACAGACAGACGCAACAGGAACAGGTGTAAGAGAAGCAGATCTCACTACGTTTGTGAGAAATACAACAGTAAGAACTTTACCAAAGACTGTTTAATGTGTTTGTTAAGGAGCTGCAACGATGAGTCATGCACATGCAGTTATAGAGTTCGTTCACGCACGCACGCACGTGCGCGCACACACAGACAGCGCGCGCTTTTGCGAGCAAATGTGAAAGGATATGGGCTAATGTCCACTGCTGTATGGATTTCTGTTATGGTAATGTACACAATAAACCTGATTTAATGTCAACAAACCGAGATTGAAGCGTCTTTTTTGCTGACACGCGGCTGTGGTGATGAAGTAAAGCTGAAGTAAATGGCTGTAGTTCATTAACATGCACTGTTTTAAACACGTGTTAAACTTGTGAAACTCACTCTTGATCACATCTGATGATGATTGATGACCTTCGCGAACTGAACAGACCTTTTATTCCCGGTTGTTTTGCGCACGTCCTGTCTTGTTGATATGATTATACGCGTTACTACGGAGACATGTTAATACGCAGCTGTCAATCAATTCGGTGGGCGGGGGGACCGCACTCCTACGTAGAGTTGCGGTCGATCTCAAAACCGCTCCAATTGGTCCACCGTTTTTATGCCGTTAAATTGAAAAAAAAGGACTGGGTGTGTTTATATCACCCCAAAATGACCGTCTATACACTATAACTACACATATGACTGTCCAAACAGCTTAAAAAGTAGATTTTTCATCAAAGGTGCCCTTTAAAATGAGCTCAGACAACATGATTCTTAATTTTTTTTTTGTGTTGGGGGGGGGGGGGGGGGGGGGGGGTGGGGGGTTTGGGGTTAATTGTTTTATGTTCAATTAACTTAATATTGTAAAAACCATTAAGTCAACTTATTCAACTTATTCAATTTGCATTAGGACAACGTGAAGCGATTGTGTGGGAGTGTTTTAATGTATCAATTAATGACTTAATTGCATGATTAGTTGATTATGGATTTATCTGGTTGTACATTTCACATGTGAAAGACAACCACATACAGACGCCGTTCTATGTGTCTTTGAGAAACTGCATACCAGGAGTTTAAACTGACTATAAAAAACATGCATGTGATTGTTTTAATGTTGCTGGAGTAACTGAGGCATGAGCTGTAAATGCTCCGCCCTCTTCTGGAAATAGGGAGGGGGGAGCAGTTCATTTGCATTTAAAGAGACACATTAAAAAAAAGGGGGGGGGGGGGGGGTGGTAGTCAAATTTATTAGCCCTCTCGTTATTTTCTTTGTCAAATATTTCCCAAATGATGTTTAACAGTGCAATGAATTTTCCACATTATTTCCTATAATATTTTTTTTTCTTCTGGAGAAAGTCTTTTGTTTTATTTCAACTAGAATTAAAGCAGTTTTTAATTTTTTTAAAAACTTTTTTAAGGTCAAAACTATTGGCCCCCTTCAGCAAATTATTTTCGATTGTCTGCAGAACAAACCACTGTCATATAATGACTTGCCAAATTACCCTAACTTGCCTAACTAACCTAGATATGCCTTTAAATTGCACTTTAAGCTGAATACTAGTATGTCGAAAAATATCTAGTAAAATATGAAGCACTGCCATAATGGCAAAGATAAAAGAAATAAGTTATTAGAAATAAGTTATTATCATTAAATTATTATGTGTAAAAATGTGTTGGAAATTGGGGGGGAAATCATTCAGGAGGGCTAATAATTGACTAATAACTGACTAATAAATGATTTTAACTGCATGTTTGTGTGTGTGCATGTGTGTATATATACATATATATGTGTACATATATATGTGTATATATATATATATATATATATATATATATATATATATATGATATAATTAATAATCTGGTATTTTGAGATGAAACTTCACAAACAGATTCTTGAACCAGCTGAGAGCAGTATTACATCTTTCATAAAATATAAAACAGCCTCCTGAAAAATACAAGTAAACGACTCAAAATACTCAGCCTTTGATAGCCTATCTAATAAAATGACATGCTAATTGGAGTTAAAATTCTATTTTTGGGATCATTGTATACATGTAAAACATCTTTGCATCTGAGAAAATGTTTAATGGCTTTAATTATTAGCATACAACCCTAATATATTATTATAGGACCTAATTACGCAGGCAACGTGTGTAGACGTCCATTCCCGTGTTTTTCTTGTTTCTAACAGTAACACTGCATGCACACAGACCTTTGAATGCACTGTTTTAACGTCTGTTTGTCCCTTTGCACTCTGACGATCAATTTACGGCCTTGAGCGGTAGCAAGATGTTCTCCACAAATGTTTACACTGGGCTCAGATGCGTTTGTGTTAACTCTCCATTGTAATGAATTCCTCTGGATCTCTTACCTCGTAGCGTTAATGTTAATGGTAAGGTCTCCCGCGCTGCTGTTCTGCATCACATCCAGTAAAAAGGTGATTTTGAGCTGAAATAAAAATAGACATTTGTGGGAAAAGATGACAAAATAAATTAATTTGTCGTCCATTGCTAAAGAGATTTACCTTTGAGAAAGGAGGGATGTATAAATTCCCAACACTGCAGTCCAGTCCAATGGCTAGTTTATTCTCTTCCACAATTTCACAGCTGACGTACTTATCCTCCTGAAATCATATCATATTATTCAAGCAAGACATCAAAAGCAAAGGCATCTGGCGGTGTAGGAGAAATTAAGAACCGCAGTGGCAAAATGAAATTACCTCCAGTACTTTGATGAAATGCAGATTGCTGGGGAATCTTAAGTTAAGCTTGGGAAGAAAAGCATCATCTCCAGTGTTGAGCAGTGTGGTGTTTAACATGATGCTTTTGCCATTACCCAGAGCAAAATATGGCATTTTGTTGTACAACCTGTTGGGGAAAACAAATTAAAAAGTAGATCACCAAGGTTAGATTTCATTCCAAATTTACTTCATGCTTTAATCCATAGAATTCTGTGCAGGTCAGGTGAAGTAAAGAATCAGAAAATAGGTAATTATTAAAAAGCTGGAAAAATAAAATCTGGGATTTCCTTGTCTAAAATAAAATAAAAAGCAATAAAATAATAAAATAAAATAAAATAAAATAAAATAAAATAAAATAAAATAAAA